>JAQIXL010001968.1:0-14970 GCA_034700245.1 Poikilolaimus oxycercus | reverse complement strand
GAGTTTTCAGATCTTGAGGGGAGTAAAAGGGCCCGACCAAAGGAAACTTCCCCCGGCGCTTCGCGCCGGGGGCGATTCTGTTAGTTACAACAATCACGAAGTGCTTTATTAGTGTGCGACAAGTCCTCGTCGACGTGAAGACTCTCGCCCCTCTTTGCCCTGCCTCGTCCTCGCTGCGAGGCCAACATTTCAACGGTCCTTTGAAGTTTACAAAAAAAGGAACTTAAAATTGAAAGATTTCAAATTGAACAAATAAATATAGTAGCGGGGATCAGTGCAGCTGGCGGCCCTTCCTCCTCGCCTTGGTTTTTGCCCTCGCAAAATGAAAAGCCGATACAAGAAATAGAGGCAGATGAAGCTGAAGAGAAATTGACAAGCTAGACGAAACCGGGGGCTGGAGACTAGTTACCGTAACCCGAGAAGGGGGACGATAGGTCTGGGGGGATTCTTGGGAGAGGTTTGACATAGCTGTTCACAGTCTGTTGAAGCGCCACTCGAGTCGCTCGTCCGAGGGGTCGAAGTAGACTTCGTCGAGGAGGTTCTTCAACTCGGATGGGGCTCGCTTCTCCATGCGCTTCTCGGCTCCGGCCGGCGGTCCGCTTTGCCAGTCATACCTGCAAATGTGTCAATACGTCAAAACGGTTTTCATTGAGAGAGGTCGCAGGGCAAATCAGTCCCCATTCACTCAGAAAGCTTTCACCTATGCAGGGAAAAGCAACGTCGCTGTTTTTTCTCGAGCGATTTGGACCAAGATACGAACCCTTCTCATTAGCTTGAACTCTGTTTCTTATGCGATTCGGAGTAGTGCTTTAGACTGCAACTGACAGGTTGTGGAACAAAAAAGGCTAAACGCAAGGAACCAAGGGTGTTCTGGCGTTGACGAAGGAGAGAAGGAACATATTAGTTCTTGGAATTACTGCATTGTAGTCTCGCCCGCGTCCGGTGGGTGGCTTAGACCTCGTCTTAGCGAAAAACACCGGAACCCACGACGACAGGCGGGCAACGGAGAGAATGAGTACGCGCGGGCAAAAAACAACATCCAACTCATGTTTCAATCATAAGATCTGCCAATGGCGTGGGAGATTCGTGGATGAATGACTTCAGGATGTAGTGAGCTCGATAACAAGTCGGGTTACGGTAACTGGGAAGGAGTCCAAAGGAAGGCAGAAGAAGAAGAAGGAACCAACCACTTCTTGGAGACGTCGACGCTGTCCCAGTTGTACCACTTCTTCGCACGTTCCGGCATGCTGAAAGACCTTCAATGAAGAAATGGCTTCAAGTCTTTCTCGGAAAGAAGAAGCTCCTCCACTTCCTAGTTCACCATTCTTACGTCGCATGTTTACGCTCAAACGTTGCAATTCATTCCATGAAACGTAGAAGCGTCGGGGTTTCCCATGGACCTAGGAAGAATCTCCTCGTGTCAACCTCGGCTCTCACCCTTTGCCCTTCCTTGAGTTGCCTCTCTCCCTCCTCCCTCTTCACATTAAATGCCGACTCTAGTGCTTCTTGATGGCACGTTAATATAAAGGGAGGGGGACAAGCTAAGGACTTGATATCCATAATCGGGTGGGGTGGCGGCCCGACCGAGCTCGCCTCTAAGACGTAGGTGAAGTTGCCAACATCTAGAACTATCCCCCCGCACGCATACCGGGTCAGCGGCGCATAGCTTATAGACTTTCAAAAACACCTGGACTGAACTTTTGCAGAGCTCATAGTTCACCGTGACCTACTGGAGTAATGCACTATTCAATTTGCAAAAGTAACATTGCTTTGATGGAATTGTGTTTGTCGTTTGGCAACTTCAACGCAAGTTCTCAAAAATGCGCGAACTCCGATTCTTTGGAGCATTTGAACTTGCGCGCAAAACAGCGTTTTATTCATGAAATGGAGCAGAAGAAGAAGAAGAAGAATGCGTTCCCAACCTCTGAGCGTTTCTCGTTGGTTGAGCAGCGGCAAGAACGGCGACGAGGGCGAGAAGGGCGAGGAGGAGGAGGACGGGGCGGAGGACGCACGACATGCTCGCCTTCGCGGGAATAGCGAGGCTCGGCTCGCCTCGGCCTGTTTTATTCTTCCGTGTCGACGTCGCTCCACTTGCCGCCCCGCCCCCTCCCCCTCAGCGAGAGGACACGTTCCCTCCTCGGTGTTGCGAGAACTGCTGAGAAGATCTTCCAGAGTATCAATAGGATGTGGGAAAACGAAAGTGAAAACTTTTCTGCTAGAGAGTCTTGTTGAGTTTTGGGATTTCCAAATGACGGCTGGTCTTATTTTTCTTGGAAAATAAGGGATACCAATGACGGGCTTCATCTTCATCCGCTGCCTTGTGGATGGGATTTGCTTGCCTTTCTTCTGCGCTCTCAATCTTTTCTCGGGATTCCAAACTGAGAAGAGAAGTTGGCTACGGCAAGACGAGGAAGTCATGAAGATGGCTACTCCATAAAGTGAATAATCCATCGGAAGACGCGTCAAAAGTGCGTTTTGCAACATCGTCAGCATTATAATTAAGGAAGTCTTCCTTGAGCCAAGTTCTTGCACGAGATCTTTCTCAGTTTTGTTTTCCGTACCAGGCGCCGCTTCTCAGCAATTCTCTTCGACCAGAGCAACATGAGAAAGGCTGGCCGAGAGTTTCCGGAAAGACCAAATCTTGCCCTTCCATATGCATGCGTAGAACATCGTGATTTGAAATCCGAGCTCATCACCTTTCCCCTAACAAGTGCACCTCAAACTCGAATGTCTTCAGGTTGGGAACTGCAAGACACGTGGAGACGTCATTGCTACTGGGGACCAAATGGCTGCACCCAGGATCTGCCAACTGGCCAGGTTCCTTCTCCCCACGTGACTTTGTCTTATCGTGAGAGTCTCACAGGCAGAGTGGTACTGGTCGCTGTTGGAATTCGGCGTCAAGATCAAACGCCATGCGCCGTACTTCGCTCTCACCGTCGTTCTTCCTACTGTAAGTATTTTGGGAACATCTGAAGGGTACAATCCTATTGTTCATGACGTTCAGTAAGTAAAGCCGAGATTGAAGAGGTAGATGTAAACACCAAATGCGCGCAAAAGGGCGGATGACGCAGTCGACGTCTTCGCTCATCAAAGGCGCCTTGCCTCCTCGTTCATAATCTCGTGTCGCTCGTGAATCCACGCACGCCGTGGAGATTTTTTAATGGAGGCGCTAGGCTCGCTGGCCGCGGCAAGAAAGACGATTTCCCTGGTTCTCGTGGCATGTCGGGAGAAGAAAGCCCGCGAGGCTTTTAGCACTAATTCCTTTGAGATCTGGTCTCTTGCGGGGGCCGGCATCCCCTTTTCGACGGTCTCTCTTGTGAAAGAAAATGCCTAAAGAGCAAGGAGATAAATCAGGGGAGATGGCTCTCTTTCAGCTCCTTACCAGCATGCTGACGCTCGTGACGTTCTGGGTGGACACACCGTCGTTGGTAAGGCAGAAAATGGCTAAAGAGAAGAATTTGGGAATTTGCAGACCCTTTCAGCGTTGGTCTTCAACATTCTCTTGCAAGGTCTCTTCGGATGGGAATTGATCAGGACGTTGCCACCCGGCAGTGGATCGGTGCCAAGAATTGGTAACTCAATGAAAACACTAGAGAACTTGCAGTCTCCCTCTACGGCATGAACTTGTCTCTGACCACAATAGCCTTTGTGTTCCACGTCGTCTCACAGTTCCTCATCTCAATCTTGCCCGATGATATGGAAGTGCCAGTCAATGTAAGGTGGCTTTCTTCTCGAATACATTCGCAGATCTCGAGCATTGGAGAGAAACTGAAGAACACACAATTCTTCAAGGTCAAGGGACTCTCGTTTGATCCTCAACTGTGAGTGTTCCGCCTTCTTCTTTGAGGAAGGCCTTTTCAGCCTTCTAAACGGGAATGTGGAGAATGGAGAGGCAGAAGAGTCGAAGGAGTTTCATCAAGCTTCGGTCTCCTTCTTCTCTGCAAGCGTCTTCAACGAGACGACTCCAACGACACCAGCAGCCGAGGCTCCTGCCGCTGAAGCAGCCCCAGCCGATGAGCAAATCATTGAACTCGAAGAGCCATCAACCACTGCCGCCACTACCACATCCGCGCCTTCAGAGCAACCAGCAACGACTCCCGAGGAAAAGAAGACTGAGGAGCACCCGATGGGAACTGTGGCCACCCAGCTCTACCTTCTCCGTCGCATCCTCTTCGTGCTCTTCTTCATCATGTATCTGATCGCCATTCCCATTTGTCTCATTTGAAGTTTTTATTCGCAAACTTTTCAGATTTTTTCTGGAATGCGTTGACAGACGAATAAACAACTAGAGAGAGTTCTCGGCAGATTCATTAGTTGAGCTCAGAATATTAGAGCGTTTATGTACAATTCAACTCCTTCAACTAAGAGACGTCTACGAAAAGTAGCGCCAGGCCTTATTTCGAGGTTCAAAGAGAGTGTGCTTTGGTGCTTGCATTGCAGCAGTTTGTGTGAAACACCGATCTAGAGCAACAAGGAACATAAAACGAATAAATATCGCTTCGGCGTAGTCTATGATGAGTAAGGAAAGAGAACAAGAAGAAGAGGAGGAGGACCAAAGGATGAGGAGGCGAAGGACAAGCGATACCGTATTACCGGGATTTGGCTTCAACGATGACGACAAAATGGAATTTGGCTTTTTTTTTCTTTGAAAGACTCTCGGGGGACCCGTATGAAAGCGCATTAGGCGACCATCCATTTTCCGGCGTATCGCACGAGGCACGCGTTGTAGCCGCAGAGGGTCCTGAAATTTCGTCATTTCGTCTTACAAGGAGGATGAAATAAGGAGGAACTCGAATGTTACCTGCAGCACCGTCGTGGATGAAGAGAATTGACCCGCGGGCAGTCAGACTGTTTGTGGCACCAGGAGACCGGATTCGGCGCATTGCACTTCAGGTCGAGTTTGTACGGATCGGGACAGTCCGCCGACTGCATCAAGGCGGTGAAAACTGCAAAAAGCGGAACTCAATGCATTCCCTCTTGAAGGGGAACATTTCAAACAGGGAATGTTCCCGAACACGAATGAAGTTTGCTGGAAGATTGCCTAGGAGGCGGTCACTGTTCATGAGCATTTGACAGAGGTTCTCAGGGTTATGTTAGCCCCTCCTAGATGACAACTATCAAAAACATCATCTTTGTTCATCAAAAAACTCATTGTTTAGCTATTTTCAATTGAATGAACGCAGTGATTTTCCCTTCTCGGTAGACCTCAAATCTGGGCCGTCAATGTTGACCGAAAGTTGCAAAAACGTCGCCGTCTGCAAGGTCTTCGATTCTTTCTTTCGCGTCCCTCTCAAGGTTCGCAAAGGAAACCCCGGACTGGAAGAAGAAGAGCGACGAAGTTTTGGAAGTGGGAAAGAGAGCCGGGAGGATGGAACAGGCAGAGCCTCCTCCTCGTCGAGGGTCTCCCTCTTCTCGCCGTCACCCCTGACCCTGCAGGGGAACCGGTCGTCTCGCAAGGGCAACAAACAAAACCAAACTGAGCGGAAAGACTGAAGAAACACAGCTCCACTTACCCATATTATTCTTGTAGATCGATGACTGTTGATAAGGAGCTATTGGATTGAGACAAATATTATATCCACATCTGAAATCGAGCGATAAAATAAGAAAAATGGAGAAATCATTTTCGTACCCGGTGGGACAGCACATTTGAGATGATGAAGTGGTGGTCTTGCACTCGTAGTCCCTCGAGCACCTTCAACAATTTCTCTTCTTCTCCTTTCCTCTATTCGCAGCTTTTTTATCTAACACGAAAACTCTCAAGTCACTTTAGTCGCGAGATCGAAAAGCGAGTCGGTCAAGAAAAGAGAGCAAAAGTGTTTGCACTCTGCTCGAGGACAACGTACCAATTCACGGGTCGAGACTTGTGGCATTGAATCTTCAACACATCCACAGTTGGACACTTCGTCGTAGTCGACGTGCAACAAGGTTTGCTTGTCGCCCCCAAAGTGCACAGCGTGCCACTCTCGCAACTGCTTGACCGCATGCAGGCGTGGTAGAGTCCCTTGCAGAGAGGGTAGGCCGGGTACTCGTATCCGCTGTCTACCTTTTCCAAACTTGTGATGTCGCTGCTCTGCATTGAATCTGCAAATTTCTCAAGTTATCACTGGATGACACATGGGTCATGACATCACTAATACGACTTTATATTCAATCTATTTGTGCGCGAAGAGAAACCCATTGGCTATCTATACTTTATTTCAATTTGTATGAAGAGTCTCACACAACCTTCTCATCATTTCCGACTTCAAAGAGGGATTATCGAAGCATACTTGGAAATCACGCTTTCCTGCTTTCTGCATGCCAGACTCTTTTGAGGGCGACTTGACCCTTTGAGGAGGGGGAAAATCCCCCGGACTCCCTTCGAGGCGACGAAGCGTCGGCGCGCACGGAGGTGTCGGATTTCATAAAGGGGCGCTGTCATAACCGGCGAGCCGACCAAACACAGTCAGCAAAGGAGCCCTCAATGGGACAAGATCAAGCGCGAAATAAAGCTGGGAGTTTTTCTGCTCTCATTCAATGACCTCCTTGATAAAGTTCTGGCATCGTCAAGTAGGTTTCAATTCAAAACCTACCAATAGTTTTGAAGCGATTATATGTGGCCACGGCAAGAGCAGAGGTTATCCTCGGCGAGCACTCGGGCCTTGGATGCCCGACGCGTTCGAAGTACTCGCACCAGGACATGGCGCGCACCGGTTCGAGGACCGCCGCCGCCATCGTCGCTAACAACACCCTCCACATCCCGACTCGCCTCTCTCTCGACCTACAACCAGAGAGAGGACAGGAATCGTCTCGAAGCACTCAAATCGCGTTCGACAACTCGAACATGGAAAAACGCGTCCGCGCTTGATGCACTTGAAGTGCTACCGGTCAATGCAAGGCCGGGAAGCAGGTCACGGAAGAGACTAGAACTCTCAACGAAGAGCACGATCAGAAACTCAAGAAGTCCATTGCAAAACCTTGTAAAGATTTACTATACGTTTGAAGAACATCTACACAAGATACTAATGTCTTGTCACGCATTCTGTGACATGAATAGACTGAAACTCGTGCATTTTGAGGACAAAGGTCGAAAACACGAGAGGAGCACATATCAAAGGATCATGGACTGAGTGAAGAAGACAGAGAGAAGAGACGGTTAAGGTGATTGGCAAAGAAGAGTCTTATTGGGGGTCTTCAAAGGGAGAGAGTGCAGGGGAAGGCGCGAAACGGCGGCGAGGAGAAGGACGAAAAGGAGCCTCCCTTCGTTCTCTCTCCCTCTCTCGGTCAAGGCGGAGGGCGACTCGGCTGCAAGCAGTCACAAAGAAGCGCCCCTTATGGCTGTGGATGAGAGCGGGAAGCTGCACAAATCCACACCTCGTCGAGAGAACAGAGAGCACGCTTGTTGCGAGCACAAGCAGAAATAGAAACTCCCTGGTCTTCCAATAAAAAGGCCATAAAAAGGTGAATAACAAGAGATAAGTTCCTCTTATCGTGCATAGCCTTTACATAACGGACTAACTAATATGTACAAGGGGGACCGTTTTAACAGTTTGAAAGAAGAGCTTTTTGCTTTGCAGTTACGTTTCGCAATGGGTAAAATGAAAACTGAATCACTTCTTGCGCATTATGCCTATGTAGAGAGAAAAGTCTCAGTAGTGAATAGAATTCGTTTCACAAGGAAGGCGATAGTCAAAGGAAAGAAGTAACATTCGTTATGGAACAATACGCGACGATTTTCCAAAGAATCCTCAGGATTGCCGACAATGCCAGACGCGGCTGAACGGGCGTGGAAGTAGTGAAGGACGAGACGTTTTGATTGAGAAGAAGGAGGAGCCGAGGGGACAGTGAGGGGACAGTCCGGAACCTGAATGGGAAGCCGGCACTTCACCCCGCGCGACTCGCCTCCTCGCGGCGCCGCGGCTCATCCGAGGAGAGGCGAGACGGGAGAAAACTTTGACACCGTTTCTCCTTTGAGAAGAAGAAGAAGAAGAAGATCGAGGGTGGGAACTGGAAAGAATGTGAACCGAGGATCAAGAAGAACCTTTTTGATCCCTTTCTTGTTCTGTTTTTGGAATTGAAGAGAATCGATGGGAGTACCTAGAGGGAGACGAGGACATCACGAACTAGGCTTCCGACACTTTTTCCCTGCCACTTCAAGAGCGATGTTTTGCAAGAGTGCAGCAGGGCTAAGAGGGCTGAAGAGCGGGAAGAGTGGAAGAAGAGGGGCGACTTGCACCTCGTGCTTGACCAGTCAAGAGAGAGAGAGAAGAGATTTGGCAAGGAGCAGAGGATGATGACGAGGACGGCGAGGGGAAGGAGACACACATTCCTGTCGTTGCCCCCTCAGAGATGAGTCTCGAACCTGCTTCGAGACGATCCTGAATTTTAGAATTGTGGCGATTTCGTGTAAGTTTGAAAGCGTTTTCATATTAGAACTTTATTGTCGAAAATCAATCGCCACTTCGCTAGGGTCGTTTCAACAATAAAACCAATTCGTTCTCGATCAAGAGAAATCAAGAGATTCTCCTGGAATTCCGGACGGAAAACCATGGGGAATTGAAAGGGATCAGGAGGACCAGTTGATAAAAAGCGGCTCGAATGGACGCATAATCGGCTTCGCCGGGCGCGAGACTGGGAAGTCCGAGTGCCAGCCGGTCAAGGGCGCTTGTTGACCTCGGCTGCGTCAAAGAGAGAAGCTAGACTGTCTGGAAGAACCAAGCTAAACGCACGAATGAGGGAGAGAAGGGAAAGAGTTGTGCTGGTGCTGTATTATCTGAAATGGTGAGTTGTATGTATAGGTTTCACCACTGAAAATATTTATTGCCGCAGTGCATAGATGCGCGAATATTTTTCTTCTAGTGGTTGAAATTTTGGAGTTGTTTCAGACTAACGGCTTTTCGAATACACATTACTTCAGTCGTTCCGGTGATGCGCTTCTTCCTTTCAAAATTCTGACAGGGAATTACCGACAACGTAAATTCTTCAGCTGCTACTTTTCAATCTTTTATTTGCACATCAAGCACACGAACACATGAATGATCCACATAGACCATCACATCAATCACATATTGAAAGAGGAAAAGAGAGAAAAGAGAAGAAAAGAGGCATCAGGAGGTACAACTCATGACAATCACACGAAATGGCAAAATGATCTCAATCCACAGACAGACTAGTTGAAGAAGTGAAAGAATTCAGGAATTTTGGCAGGTTCGGCGCAAATATTGCATACAACGTAGAGTGGGTTCTTGTGTGGGTTTTGTACGGATTACGGTAGCAATAAATTTGTTTTCAGATCTTCTTTCTTGTTTTTATCTGCCAATGTTGTACGCTCCGTTCTTCTTCGTAACGCAGACGTTGTAGTCGCAGTTAGTGGGACAGCAGTAGTACTCTCGATCCTCGGGGGCGCCCTCAATCTGAAAGATTGCGAAATTAAAGTTGAATCGAGGAAACGAACTTGGCAGTCAGCGTGGGCGTCACATAAATCCGTGGTGCGAGCTCGGTTGCAGGTAACATCGAGGAGCTTCGACGGCGGGCAGTTGGGAGTATGCTTGTTGCGCATCGCTAAACCAGTTTTCATCTCATTGCATAGTTTATGTGGAGAAGCTGCAACTTAATGAGGAGGTAAATGTCACCGAGGAGACTCTGAATGAAGTGGTCTTCATCCTCAAATCAAGGGACTTTCTCTCAATGAAATTCGCAACTGTTTTTGAAGCCCCTTCAAGATGGCCACATTCCATTGCCATCTTTTTCCCTTTCTCTTGACGACGAGTGAGAGAGATCAGCTGATCGTTTCTTTTCTGTCTCTCGACAAAGCGAAGGAACTCACTCTCGATCTTCTGCGGCGCCGAGGCCATGCAGATGTTGTAGTCGCAACCGGTGGGACAGCAGAGCTGCGTGGGTGCCGACGAGCAGTCGGAATCAGCACGACACCACGACGTCGGCTTCTGCACCGAGCACACGAACTTCAGCGTCTTCGGCTCCGGGCATGAGGTGATCACTCTGAAGCATAGCTTTCAAGACTTTTAGCGATCTCAACAAATGGATTTACTTTCAATGACAACTACATAACTAACACAGGCAAGGAATAACAATATTAAGATCGGCGAATATTGATGATTTGATGAATCTCAGATGAAAATCGCAAGAAATGAACTTACTTCTTGGAGATGAGTTCGGGGTCGTCGGGAAGGCAGCAACGAGGGCCCGTGCCCGGTAGGATCTGACCATAACGTTGTCCATGCTTCGGCTTGGTGATCACGAAGTTGGAGCTACAGGAGAAGCCGCTGTCGCAGAGGGCATCCGACTTGCAGTCCTTCAAACGACGAAGATGAAGTCTTGAAAGAGAAGAGGGACTAACGTGGTACTTGCCGACGCACTGCCTCATGCGCTGCTTCGCCTCAATGAACTTCTTCTTGGCGATGGCGTTGCGGATCTGGAAGAAGTTCGCCTCACGGTCATCTTCCGCATCGTTGGTCTTGTTGAGGTACGCCTCTTTTCGAGCTTCTGCAAGTGAATCTTTGATTAATAATCGACTGAGCGTCATAATCATTCACTTCTCATTTTGTTTTGAATCATCTGTTAACGATGAAACAAAGTTAAAACTCAAGCACTATGAGTCATTTGGTTTCCCATAGATTTCTAGTGTGTGGATGTATTGTTTCCAATGACCAGCAACATACCGAACTCTTCGACCCCTTTAACCCATTGTTTCTTCTTCACCCCTTTCACCGGCTTCACCCTTCTTCGTCGCTTTTTGGTGTGTCAAATCCCGAAAGAGCGCGAAAAGGACTGCGTCTCCTCCCGCTTTTTGCTTATTTGGCTGGCTCCTCCGCGGATTTGTCCCTCCTCCTCCTCCCTCCTCCTCTCTCTTCTCTATTGGCGAGAGGCTCAGCTCCCTGTCAGCCGGTCGGGCCGAGGGCCAAGGGTGGACGGCGGTTACGCAAGCAACCGGACCCCTCGATCGCCTCCCCTCCTCCCTCTTTCCCCCCTCACCCGAGCATCAACAAAAGACGCGCCAAAAACACTTGAATGCAAGCAAAAAATGGGAAGGCGAACACCCGGCTTCTGTGTGTCTTGCCCTTCTCCTTTCCATTCATGATCTGAGAGTTAATCCGCAACGAAAAGATACTTTTTGCTCTTCCGTTGACTCCATTCTATTCCATGGAGTTCTGCTAACATACGAAATAGTAACCACTAACAGCAACAATTAGACAATTTTTGGTCAAGCGACTATTTTGATTGGTGTAACTATGTGCAAGCAAGAAGAAAAACCTTCGGAGCCGACAGTCTCCCGAATCTCGCTCGTTACTTTACACTGACAGAGGAGCGCGGGCCAAATGAAGGACGAGGGAGAGTGCTCATCCGCTTATTTGCTCACAAGTTTCTTTGAGATTGTCGCCCGCATGGAGGTGAGCATTAGGGAGCATCACCCAAAAAGAGTGGAGGATGAACTTCAAGTTGCGCAAGTTTCTTTTATTGTATTGTAGATCTACAATGATGCGCGGATTTGAGTCCCAATTCAGGTCTCGACAGCGAGCTTCAATTCCAGATTTCCTTGTTTGAACATCCTGAGGCTAAAATGTCAAGCACATACAGGTGTTTCAATAGATTGCGTCACGCTCCCCAGGATTTGCAACAGCAAACGAATCGTACCTGTCCGCCTGAGGAGTGGGATGGCCTGGCAGTCGGGTGAGTGGCCGCCGAGGAGCTGAAGGTAGGCACAGAGATCCAACTTGGCCAAGGCCGGAACGAGAAGAGCCGCGACAAGGACGAGCACGCGCATCCTGCAGACAGTCAGCTACAGAGACTGTCCGTCTTGGGGCTGCCTCTAAAATCGGCGGGCCTCCGGAGGGAGGAGTCTCGGGAGAAGGAGAGAGAAGCGCGTTGAAGAAGCGAAAGAAGCCATCCTTAGGAGGAGCGCGGCGAAGACGAACAAAGGCTCGACCGGAGGAGACTCTTCAGGACGCGGAGAGACATGCACACACAAACAAACCCGACAGAAGCGAAAGGAGATGCAAGAAGGGGGCCGGAGGGCGGCTGCAGGACGGACAAGCCTGTCAACCAAACATGGCCCCTCCGCTCTCCTCCTGTTGAGGTCATCGAGAAGGAATGCGACGAAAAAAGAAGACAAGACTCAATTGAAACAGCGTTCTTCTTCAATTTCACTGTGTTGAATAGAGGAGAGGGAGGAGGTTGTTGCGAGAGGAGACGAGACTGAAAAAGAGAAGACGATGCACGTTGAAGAGAGACGTTTTGAAATAGAAATGGTTTGCAACAAAAGGCTTTGACTATCAAGACATTGAGACCTCAAAGACAGAAATAACTGAAAAGCATACCTTCAGGGCGTACAACGCACTTACGTAAAAGGAAGTTCAATGTTTAGGGGAAGCCGAGAAACATAAAGACAAAGAAAGAACCTGGAACATGCACGGAGAGAGAGGAGAGCCTGAGCCCAGCTGCCTGGAAGAAGGAATTACCGGCTGTTATATAGCCGATGCCGAACAATTGGCTGTCGCCCAAAGAAAAAAAACCACTCGACAAGCATGACAGGCGGGTCTCAAGCCAGAAGCCGGCAAGCTTGAACGAAAAAGCGACACCGCCTCGAGTGGACCGAGGCCGCTGCGGCAGGCGAGACCTCGACGCGTGTGTGTTTCAAACGTTGACCGCCGCCGGGTCGGGCGAGCGCCTCACCGCCGGCCTCCTCAAACATATAAGCAAAGAAGAAGAAGGAGAAGAGAAGAAGAAGAGGGGGGAATCGAACCGTTGAGCAGGAGAAAACGTTTCTTTCTGCGGGCGCCGACGGCCACTCGAAGAGGCTCTGAGCAGGGATTGAGCATCGTCTTTCAGGTCAGAGACACTAGAGAACAACATCGTGATCTCTCTAACTAGAGGTCCTTTAGTGAGTCTGATCTTGTGGTTGAATAGTCTAGCTCGTTGCGCACGAGGGGACGAAAAACATCTCGTGTTGCAAAAGAGACCATTCATCAGATGTTTTGAGCCAAATGACGATTCCAATTTGGTTCGCATTGCTTTATTTACAGGGACCTTTCTAAAATGCAGAGATGTGAGCAAATGAAAGAAATCCTAGACAGCGCATACATATGTCGCAAGAACAGTGAAAGCAAACTTATTGTTAGAGTCTCTTGCTCGTATCTCGCTGTGCACAAGCATATTCCTGCCCGTTGGGAAGAACCA
This sequence comes from Poikilolaimus oxycercus, assembly GCA_034700245.1. NCBI lineage: Eukaryota > Metazoa > Nematoda > Chromadorea > Rhabditida > Rhabditidae > Poikilolaimus > Poikilolaimus oxycercus. The sequence goes on along the minus strand of JAQIXL010001968.1, from coordinate 1,794 downwards.
ATTTCTGATAACTATCTGGGAAGCATTCGGGGTGCTTGGCTTTCTCGTAGAAATGAATTACGGCCTGAAAGAAGCCGTTTGATTGAGCCTGAAAAACTTACCAAGAGATCATAAGCCTTCATCTCGTCGTAAGGGATGAACTCGACCCATTTGTAGTTTTCCTAAAGTCGTTTTAGCTTTTACCCAACATGGCTTACAAAGGTGACCACACAGAGCTTCCTTTCAGTGCTCGCTTCAACAATGATTTGCCAGATTTTCTGGACTGGCAAGCCAAGTTGAATTGGTGACGGTTCAACTTGAACAGGAACACTTGTTGAAGGTTGGTCAGCCGCGCCTTCGTTGGTCATTTCCTCTGTTGCAATTGACGGTTGGGGCCTGAAAACTATAGTCTCCTCATTTCTCAACCAACTTACGAATTCTCTGGTGTCATCGGCCTAGTTGGAAGCTCAGCGAAGTTATCTCCTTCGACCGCATCGTCCGGTGAGTGTCGTAGATCGCTAGACAATTCTTTAACTGACAAAAAGCTTACATGTTCTCCTGCTCGTCGTCAGAGGTTTCGGCGTTTTCAAGTTCTTCATTCCTGAACCACCTTTTCGCAAATAGAAAAACTATGCTTACTCAACATCAGGCGAAGTCCGAGACTCTGGCGAGTGAGACCTAGAGAGAGTGGGCGTTGAGAGATGCACAAACGCTTCTGCTGAGGCCGAGACAGCTTCGAGCTGTCGACCCTCGATGTTCTCACGCGCTTCGGGAGCGTCGTTCATCGTGACAGAAGCGATGCTTTCATGCAGTAAATCAGCGTCGTGTTGAGAATCTGGAAAGAGAAGAGTTTGACAGTATTTGATGACGATAACAAAAATTACTCACTAGGAGAAGAAGCTGAGGACGATGAAGACGTTTCGACTGGTGCGTTAGATGCAGACTGCGGGGTCGGACTTGGTTCTCTGGGAGGGTCTAGATTACGAAAATCTCACTAATCACTTTAACAAACCAGAGTTTTCGGCACTCGTCGAAGCCTCTAATAATCTATCGCCAGATGTGGGGACACCGATTTCCTCGAGGATCTCCTCGGTCTCTCCACCTTCTCCCTCGATAATGATGACTTCTTGGAATTTCCATTTCTTCTTCGGCGGTTCTGAAAGTTCGATGCATCAGCCTTTTAGAGACACTTTTTTTTCTACCTTCGGTGATTTCAGCTTCAGTTCTGGATGTGAACTGACTCCCTTGATTCGACGTTGTTGCCTCTGATTGAACTGGCAAGGTGCTTGGCGATAGTGTCATTGCTGAACAGAACAATTCAAATCTAGACTTGGACGTACGTTGGAGTTCAACTGGTGTCACTTCTCGAACTTCAACAGCCTCAGCAGGAGTCGAAGGTTCAACGGACGGTGCTCTTGGAGGCTCCATTTCGTTTATTGGCTCAACACAAGACTCTTGCGGTTCATCCAACTCCATCGTTGATGTCGAAGCTGAAACATTTTAGCTTACGGTTTCTTTCAAATATTCTAGTGCTACCTTCCGATGGCTCTGATGGCGTGACAGAAATAGCGATATCAGAAACTGCAGTGGTTCTGCTACTCTCTGGCTCCGTATCTACAGTTGAAACTAAAAAAAATCCTGCAATTACTGCAATGGGAACTCACTGGCTTCAACTTGCACAGGTGCTTCGTCTTCTTCGGGTTGATGACTATCCACTTCCATTGGTGAGTCAGGCTCCATGGCAGGTTCGGAAGTCGATAGTGCTTCGGAAGCTTCTCTAGACCTCATTGTCGCATTGTTTGATTCAGGCTCCAA
>JAQIXL010001967.1:0-14972 GCA_034700245.1 Poikilolaimus oxycercus | reverse complement strand
CTCGACCACTGGGCTGCATAGAATACTGCCTCGGCTCCCTCTCCTCCCCCTTAATCACTGGAGCCGTGTGTTCAAAAAAACCTTTCCTGTGCTTCCTCCGACTCCACCGGCGCCCAGAAAGTTTTCAGAAGTACTTCCTCTTCATATTCAAAACGGGCAAAAGACCCTAGAAGTGAAAGGAGTCGAACCCAAGACCTCCAGCGTGAAAGTCTAATTCACTAACCACTCGGCCACCTGAGACCCGGTGCCGGTCGTCTGGGGCGGGGGGTAGCGTGACGGACACACGTACGGTCGCCGTTTATTATATGTAAGGATTATGTTATATGTAAGGATTAATATTTATTATATGTAAGGATTAATATGTAAGGATTTTATTATATGTAAGGATTATATGTAAACATCGACGATTCGTATGGACACGTTTCTCCTCAGTCCTCGAGAGTCGTCGGCAGCATCGCGAGAGCGCGATCTCTGACAAGGTTCTGAAAGTGCGCTGAGTGTGTGAAGAAGAAGGAGAAACCTCCGCAACCAAACCGATCGCTAGAGTCTTGAAGTCGGAATTGGGCAGTAGACGCAGAGATGCTAATGACGTGGACTTGAAGAACTTCGTAGCCGTCCTCTTCTTTGGGGCGAGTTTGGTGGTGAGGACGAAGCTGTCGATGCGAGAGAGAACGTACGAGCCGGAGACGCGCTCACATGTGATCCGCCTTCGAGCTGCGACTGAGACAACGACGTCGTCGGCTGCTGGACGTTTCTCGGAGGCAAGGAGAGGGACGGAAGAGTGGTGGAGCCGAAGGCGAGATGTCGCCGGTTGAAATGTCGGAGTCGACTCATATTATCTCTTTTGTCTTCTCTTTTGTACTTCTTCGATGTTCCTGCACTTCCTGGAGCATCATAGCTTCCTTCTCTAGTCCACCTCGACGTCGTCCCCCTTCCCACGTCGAAGTTCTCAAGGTCTCTTGTTGGAAGACTGGCGTCTTTAGAGTCTCTCGGCATCTCCTCCTCTCCCTGGTGAGCCTGGGGACAGGGTGCATGGACCTCTCTCTGACCTTCTCCTCCACTCTCCCTCCTCTCCAAACAGGGGCCAACTCCGGGTATCTCCGCCGCTCACGCTCACCCTCGATATCTCGGCTCAGCTCCGGCTGCTGCAGCACCAACTCCCACTGCCACTCATTCTCCTCGCAGTTTCTCATGAACAGCCGGTTGTCTCCTAAAGGGGTTCATTCTCTGCGTGTCCCCGGACCAACACCGGTCGACGATAACTTTCAATGTCTGAGTAGACTCAATCCTGCACGTCCAGCCTTTTTCAAAAGCGGTTTGAGAAATCTGGCCAAAATTTTTAACGAATTTCCTAGGCCTGTTCCTCGTCGAGCGACGAAATTGTCGTAACGTTTATCAGCAATTTGCATCGACGGTGAGAGAAAGAAAGCATGCCAATCGACAGTCTCGGGATCGTAGAACTCCATTTCAGATTACGCGTCTCAAATGCAACGTAATAATCGTCGTTCCAAACCGAAAGCGTACAGGCTCACCGGTTACTCGGCGCAACTCGATTTTAACACTGGCAATCTGGCTTTGATTTGTTCTTAAATACCAAACAGGTGCTAGCGTGGTTGTTGCAAGTTCACCAAATCGTGAATACGAATTGAGCGGAATGATTCGAAGTAAATTGGCCATTTCATTTCCGACAACCTGCGGTTCAACAATTGAACAGTAGACATAGATGGCATCATGACGATTGCGAATGTCCACTGGCGTGACGCCTTCAGCTGATCCAACAATCTTCTGAGATGGAAATCCAAGGACGTAGGCTAAATCTGGAGAAAATTCAATGCTCTCAACGATATCTGCATCCATTTCTACAATCGAACGCCGTCTGACGTCCTTGTAACCAAACTGGACACCGTTTTCGGGTTTCGTAGGCACTAGGTCACCTTCAACGATAGGAGTCGTTGGACGATTAATAGGTGGCGGAGTAGGAGGTCGAGGTGGTGGCGGAGGTGTAGTCGGTATCGGCGGCGGTGGAGGAGGAGGCGCTGGAGTTTCCGCCGTCGGCGGCTGAAGTGGTTGAGGCGGCAAAGGAATTGGTGTAGGTGTCGGCGGTGGTGGCGGTGCAACCGATGGTGGTGGTGGCGGCGGAGGAGGCGGCGGAGGAGGCGGCGGAGGCTCTATAGGTCTTTTCGTATTTGTCTGTTTTGAAACAAGACTCTCACCCGTCTCGGGTAGCGCGTCTCCGCTTGGACGAGTGAGTTGGAAGGGTCCAATGACGGGCTTTTCGAAATCATCCGCACCAAATCTCGGCGGCGACCGAGGTTTTTCATCTGAAAGAACAACATGAAAACCTCCACCACCCATCAACAAACCCGTCGACTTGTCGTTGGAAAGCGGTGGCGATCGTGGCTCTTGCTCTGCTTTTCTTTTACGCCGCAGTGATGGATCATTGTTATTGAGAATTGCAGCCAAATCAGCTTCACTTTCATATCGACCTGATGGAATTTCGGCGACATGACGATGACCGTCTTTGTAATTGATGACGAAATATTCTTTCTCTCCGAGATTTTCGTATGAGTTTGGGATTTGAATTTCGGCTAAGCCAACTTGCCATTTTCCAGGAAGGTGGTAATGACGCTTTAGATGCGTAATGAAATCGGACTGTGTATTACCTTCAAGCGAATTGCTCTTGAGCGTCAGCACAATATCGTCTTCAGAGAAAAACATAGTCAGCAGATACTAGCATACCAGTAGCCCAGAACAACAACGGCAAGAATAACTCTCGATGTGGCTCACTCAGACTTTTATTCACAATTGAAGCCCTAATTAGTCGAACCAAAGTACAAACTATCAACGATGTTCATTGGCGGAGCACATTATAGATCAACAAATTCGAACAACGGCCCATTTTCTACTGCAATTTAACAATATTATTCACAGGTTCAAGCGAATTAAAACTAGTGTCATAACCGTACCATTTCACAATTGCATATTTTTTCTTATTAACTGTCTTGTAGCCTAGAATTTTCTCGATTCGGAACACTTCTGGCCTCTTAATGATTTGAATTTCATGGCCAGCAAATCGACCTTCAAGGACTTCGCCATTCAAGTCATCGATTTCGTACGTGATCGGCTTTGTATTGAAAACACGGCTGACTCTGTAAATTTGCTCTGTCCAACCAGCATAGAAACTTTTGTGAAAGGTTCCTTTTGTTAGACTCAATCTCACATAATCACCTGTTTTGGCTTTTTCAGTGCCATCACCTTTTGAAACTTGAGAAGGTATCCAGGTTTTGTGGGTCACTTCGCTCGGTTTCAAACCAGTCACACTGTGAGGTGTGTTGTTCATACCTCGTACGATGTCTTGAAGTATATCAACGTATCGCCATTGGCGAGTTTGAGTGAACCATCGGTGAAGCCGAGCACGTAGGCCGCGAATGCTCCTTTCAGCCCGAAAGGCTTTGTGTGGAGAGTGTGGATGATATATTTTCACGTTATTGTCTTCGAGAAACTTTTTTACGACTGAACGGAATTCGGAACCTTGGTCGCAAACAAAATAATGAGGCATGAAATCACTGAACATCCTTTTCAGCGCTACCAAAACAGACTCAGGCTTCTTGTTGAGTAGAGGCTCCACCCAGAGATATCGAGAATATCCGTCGATGCAGACGAGAAGATATCGTACTTGAGAGTTATCGTTTGCAATTTTTTGAATGTCGAGCAAGTCGCCCCAAATATGTGAATGGAATGACTCGCCTACACACTTGACTTGCCTGTAGTGATGACGGACGGGCTTATGCATCGTATAGGAATCAATTCCTCGCAGAATATCCTTGACTTGAGCTCTTGTCGCTTTTGGAAAACTCTTCTTGACTTGGTGAAAAACGTTATTAATTGAAGAAAAGGCGGCTGGATTCTTCGGATCAGTAAATATTTTTTGCACAAGCGTCTCCATTGTGGGTACGGGTAGAAATGATGCAATTTAGCCATTTCATGGCTTTTATGACATTTGGCTGGTTTTGAGGGTGGTTCGTATCGATTAGACAGCGTCGCCTACTTCGCACCTTCCGCAAGGTGCCCCGTGGCGACGGGTGGTGTGGTGTGGGTGTCGGTGTAGTGTGTAGATTGTGTCGAAGAATGAATGTGTTTGAAGAATAAGTTGGCCATTGTTAACACTACAGCGTGTCTCGAACCTTCTCGAAGAAATCCCTTTGTCATACACAGTTTTTTAGCGTGTGGACACATTAAGTTCTGAATTTATTCCAATCAAAGAGTTCCAGTCATGTATTGACGAATGAGTTCTTTGCCAATTTCGCTATTTTCATAGTCCGAGTCGATCTCATAGTCCGAGTCGATCTCGTAGTCGTCGTTGTTAGGCAGGTCATCGTCCTCGTCTTCGACGTCCCAAACTTGCAAATGAGGTTGAAACTCGCTGAAGGCTACGTACCTGATCTTCTTGTAAAAATCATCCTCGTCGGTATGAAACGCCGCCTTGTGCTCCTCCAAATTCGAAATAGAACATTTACAATTGAAACAAAATGCATCGGCATTTTGACGGGCTTCAGATAATGGACAGGCATCTTCAGATCCAATTTGTTCGGAGATTTGGCTATCGGTATTCAAGCTCTTGGCGTGGTTGATCAGTGATTCTTTAAACTCTAAGTCGAAATAGAGGGCCTGAACAACAAAAAATTCAAGTACACCGTAATAAGCCAAAACGAAATCTTTCCGATGGCAACATCCAGTTTCACAGACAGACATTGTGATAGCGGAGCGCACACTAGTCAAGCGATTTGTAAACTGAATGGGCTGGCTTATGCTGCCCCTTTTTATAGCAGTCTTTTCGAAAAGATTACACATATCGGCGAGGCCGGCGAACTAATTCTCCCTTCCCAAACCCTAGACGACTTGGCTTTTGACCAGCAGTCGAACGATGTGGACGTTGAGAGGCGAGAGTTGGTTGAGTGTAACAAGGTGGTTATTTCAATGCTTTCGGCTCAGGCATGCGTTCTTCTTCGTCTTCTTCTTGATTCATGAAAAAGTTTGGAGGCGTCGTAAACGGGGCAGTAGGCGATTTATAGCGACTACCAATACTCGCTCTACCTCCTTGATTCGGCAAACTGTGGTGACTGCCGATGCTCGCACGTGGTTTGTACTTTGGTGACAGAATTGACATGATACGGCTAGCGTTGAAGGTCTTTTCTTCCTCGTCCTCCTCTTCCTCGGCTTTTTCGATTAAGTTGGCCATAAATTGATTGACAGCCTCTTCGTGCATCTCCTCCTTCTTTTCTTCTCGCGGTAATGGGCCCAAATATTCGCTTGAAAATGGTGGTGCAAATACTGGCTTGTTCAACTCACCAAACGTATCGCGATAGGCTTGAATTAGAGCCCCGTTGCGCAACAATTTTTCGCTTGAAGACATGTGCGGGTCTTTCATAACGCGGCGCACTTCAGTTTCGAGTTTTTGAATCCGATCCATCAACTCTTGGCGTTTTGTAACTGGAAAAATCCTTGGCGTTTCGGTTTGATCGATACCGACGGGAGTTAGCCTGTACTTTTTCATTGCTAAGCTTCCTCACAACTGCCCGTAAAAACGGCACAATGACTTGGTTCCCGTGAAGAGCGATAAGCTGTCGAGCGACGTCCACCTGTTTTGCACTAGCGATAGCTTCAAGTGAAGAATCATTCTGCTTCAAGAGCTTATATTCTTTTTTGTAGAGCGGTATAGGGGTTCGCAATAGATTCCAAGTCATTTCGCAAATCCATGAAATTTCTCGCGAACTTAGCGTAGATATTCGAGCTAATGGACGGGTTTTTTGCAACAGCGAAGTGAAGAACTCGAGACGTGCCGACATTGAGACAGAGTAACAAATAAACGAAAACGCATTTACGGTAGGTAATATATGCTAGGGCCATCGTCAGGGAAAATACGGGTCACCACCCGCAGGTGGTCATCAGTTGTTGCATGTAAATCCAAAACGAAATATTGAAACGGCTCCTTGCAAGCGTCAGCCATAACTTCGGTCAAAAAGTTTTTGTGCTGTGGGAAAACTTGATGGCTGAGCGTCGCGATTTGTCTTTTGTCGGAAGGATTTTTCATGAAAATCATGTATGTAGAATTGACACGTTGGGTTCGAGACTTGGCGGCGAACAAGTTTTGTTGGAGAGATAGCACGCTAATACGTCGATGATGTGCATAACGGATATAGAGATTAGAGACTTCTTGGCTCTTGCCACACTCCTCTTGAAGGTCGTCGAGAATGATAAGAGAGTCGGGAGGAATTGCTTCAAAGTTCTCAGGCAATCCTTCTATGACCGTAATCCAATTAGCAAACTTATTATCAGTTTTGACACCTCTACACCATATCACACGTTTTGGTGTTGGCCGAATAAGCGTACGCATATTGTCTATCAGCTTCTGGGTCCACACAGATTTGCCGCTCATCGTCGGAGCTGCCAGTATGGCTGTAAATGGAGCCTTGAAGTAGAACGAGTCGTCTGCTTATAGCGTCGACATCCTAGGCTAGCAACTTTGCAACTGAATCTGTTCTAAAAGTTTTTACTTATAAACGGTCTTGCGTCAATCACGTGCGTCGTTTGCCATGTTTGCCAAAAAATTTGTCATGTTTGCCAAAAAGTTTGTCATGCTTGCCAGAACATTTGCCAAAACATTTGCCAAGCTTGTCATACAATTATTGTTGACCATCTATTCTGTCAAACACAATTCGTCTTATTAGTTTATTCAAATCTAGCAACAACTTCCAGAGTACTTTTCATTCAGAATAGTAGACCATAGCTCCGGATGGCTTGTGGAGCATCACGAACTGCATGATTGCCCATTCGTCTTCAGCCTGACGCTTCGTTCGTTCTGCACTCCCGTCGGCCGCCACGGGCTCCTTCTTCACTAACACTTCAGCGCTCTGCAATGGTTCACCGCTAGGGATTGTGATCGGAATGGCTTGATCGATTGGCATCGAAGGCAGTGGCGTTCCAGTAGGCTCCGTTATCGTATGAAATCCTTACTATATATAATCCGCTACGTCTGTGTGTCCGTTCGCGGGTTTTCAAGGTTTTCGTCAGTAAGTCGCGAAAGTAACTGTCACTAAGGGGTTCTCGGGGTCCAGAAATCGTTTCCCGCAAAGAAAAAGGCATGGTTAGGAGGTGAAAACACGATAAGAAGCGAAAAGATTGGAAATCGACCCAAAAATTTCACTCAATTTACATTTGCGGGCGCACACTTGGTGCGCGCACCGACACTGCGCAGCGCAACGAATAGTTGAGCGGAAGCGCTGAAGGAGCAGTGTTCTATGCTACTCCAGTGGTCGCGGGGAGAAGGGAAAAGAGGCAGTATTCTATGCTGCTTCAGGGGGCGAGGGAAGGAGGGAGAAGTTCGCATATGGGGCTGTAACTATGCCGCTTTTACGCTCCAGCGGAGCGGAGCGACGCTGGTAAAAAAGTAAATCGCCAATGCTGACGGTGTGGCGGCCTAAACAAATGCCGTCATCTGTGAGGTTCGTGCATCGGGGCTCTACAATAGGTATTTCTCAAGGTTATCAGTTTTTCGGTTAGAATCTGAAGGAGATATTTTGACGGCTTCAAGCCTCGTGTCGTCAAGAATGACCTCACTTTCAACAATGCCAACACTGGCACTGTGAAATCCTTGGAGGGACAATTTCTAAAGGAACGTCTGGCCCACTCTGATATCACTCTCGACCATCTGTCTCCCCCGAATTCCACTTGCGTTGAATTTCTTCTTTCTTCTGAAACGACATCCATTACACCTGCTCGGTATCGTATAAATGCAGCGCTGGGTTGACTATACCGTTCATTTCACACACAACTCTTTCCATCCTTCATTGGGTTGTACGTTGGTCGTGTAGATGGCTGCGCTTGCAGTTCCAGGTTTCGGCGGACTGGTCGCTTTTTGATTCTTGCGGAGAACGAGCATTTGGATCGTGCGCACAGCTTACCGAAAAACGCCTTTAAAAAACATTGCCCCGAATGATTCGTTTTCGTACTGTAGAGAGGACTTTCGAAATCATCGCGAGGTAGCGCCGGATGCCTTACTTGCCTTTTCTTGTTATCGCCTTTCATTGTTCTTTACGACCTTGCTGCTAACAATAAGCCCCCCCCCTCTTTGCTGCATTTTAGTCGCTGTTTTCGACTCAAACGTTGACAAAGCGACTATGAATACACGAAAGGCTTCAAGATCCACTCGAATAGCTCGTAATCATTTCCAATTTCATTGGATTGCTCAGCTTGGAGGTTACCTAACTGAAGCAAAACTTTTCGAGAAGTATTTAGCTTTATAATGGAACCGTTTCTGCTAGCCGGGGCTACAACCTACAACATGCAACACTACAATTGCTCGTAAGAGTCTTAGCTTCTTCTTTTTTTTTAACTCGATCGGCAATATTTAGCGGGAAGACTTTCGAAGAATGGAATGCGATGGGCCACGTGAATCTTCTCATTGGCTGCGCCTACATTGCACTCGGCATTATATACGAAGTTTGCTGGTTCTGAATTCGAATGCTGAAGATCGAGTTTTTCGTAATGACGAAATAGTCTTTTGCAATTTGAGACTTCCCCGATCGGCGGCAAAAGTTACGACTCACAAAACAAATTTCAGGCCCTGTACTTGCCATGCATGATCGTCATTGCGCAACGCGAGCATCTTAAGCTTTCATGCTACAAGGTCATTAGAAGTTGAAACGGCTACTGCTTCGCTTTAGATAATGCTAATGCTCGGCGTTTTCGACATGCTTACGTTGTGGATCAACACGATTACAACTGGGGTTCTGAGCCTCAAGGGAGCCGTCTTTTGTTCCTATCCCGACTTTATTTACGTTGCTGGTCAGTGCGCCTTGGGTGAGAAAGGAGCGAAGTTGGGAATGAAACTCTTCTAGGCTTATGGTGTGGCACATGCACTACCTGCGTTCTTCTCGTCGCCAGCCGTGCCCTGGACCTCCACAATCCTCAACTCATGAAAAAGGTTTTCAAAAACTCGTCGTTCTCACTTTTGTACAGTTTTTCTATGGTCATCGAACAACGGCCTTCATGTTGATCCCTCTATCTATTGGCACTTGGTTCTTTCTCTTCTCCCCACCACCGCTTTTCAACTCGGTGTATAGCGCTTGGTTCTTTGATCCCTTCATCAACAATTTACATCCTGAAGTTGTAAGTTCTGAGTTGGCTACCCAGTTTTTAGTACGTAAACATTCCTCATACCATCAACAACATTCTTCTTGTGGTCTTGAGTATTCCCCTCTATATCATCATTTACCGTTTGCTTTTCACGCGCTACAAGTACGCTTCCAGCTATCCAGCAGTTTCGGGACTTCAAAAGCAGGCGAGTTGAAGTAACGCATTGTGAGTCTTCTCAGATTCTCGGTCAGTGCTTGGTGATTTGCTTCGTCAACGCTGTGGCAGCTCTCATCTACGTTTGGATGCAGTTCTTTCCCACGCCCTTCGCACTTGTCGTCATCTCCCATCTCTGCTGGCAACTCTGCCACAGTTCGATTTTGAGTCGAGAATTATCTCTCCTTTTGAGGCAGCCCGGCGATTGTTTACCTAACAATGAACAAAACGATTCGCCGTGGAGTCGGAAAGCTGTTGGGCTGCGTTCAGTAACCGAAGACTTACCGCACTGTGAACCCGGAAGCTTTCGTACCTCGCCGATCCTTTATATCTATTGTAAGACGGTGAAAGCGCGATATTGACAATTTTTAGTGTCGATTGTGTTGGGAGAGTCTGTTTGTGATGCAGTACACAAAGGCGCTGTGTTTTAAAGACGTTGTTTTCAAATTCGCTAAAATAAACCTTGAGAACGGAAAGATGATGTAGTCTTGTGTTATTATTGTTTTTGTGGAACTCTCGAACGTGCAACAGTCTTTTCAAAAAGGCCCGGTCAAACCGCGTCGGTAATGACTCGAGAGCGCGTTGATTCATCGCCGGCATGCTGATTTGCCAACAGTCTCAAGAAGTCTTTTCAAAAAAACTTTCCTCACCCTGCACAATGCTAGCGTATACGGGAACGAGGAAGAACACGCCTTAAACCAGTGCGGTGACCTAAACACACCTTAGAGATGGGGGAGGCTGCTTCCTGTTCGAGATTCTCCTTCGCGAAAATTGGAGTCGGCGTGGGCTTCTTCATCCGCAAGCTCTGGACCATGTTTCCTGCTGAGTTTTAACAGTTGTTGTAATCGACTTGCCTTGTGGATGTCTTGAAAATCGACCGATTCTTCATCGCATTCGTTTCATCCCAATTCGTCATCTCTTTTCTTCTTCTTTTTTTTGGCTATAATCTGAACTCAGTCGGAGCGCGACGGAATTTGTATGAGGTCGGCGACGCTTATCACTATTGGCTGATGTCGGCGCCAAGCAACTGGAAACAGTCTTGCATGACCATTATAGTATGTTCCATTATAGTAAACTTCCACTTCGTGACAGTCATCAATGAATGTGTGTTTAGCGTCTCCACTTGCATTTCAATTTGATGGCAATAGTTCTCATTAGTAAAAACAAGTGCGCCCCAAAGCAGCCGCAGCATGCGTTCACGGCGTGGCAGCGGGAAGAGAAGGCGAAATTGTCCACGCAATGATCACGATCACGATCGCTGTAAAGTTGCTTAACATTAACGTCGGTTCTGGTCTAGATGTGGCATCAGATATCACTAGGGCTGCGCCTTATAAGACGAGACGCCGAAGGCGCACCCAACCTGTACCCAATCGCTGGTTCTGGGCTGCTCCTCGAATCCTGAATCCTCCTCACTTTGTGTTCATTGTAGAAAATGCAGCGGTGCCTCCTTCTCGTCCTCCTTTGCGTCGCCGTTGTCACTGCTCAAATCAACTGTCACGTCGGCCAAGCGGGCGGCTTCCGCCAACAGGGAGTAAGTTTAAACCTCCTTAAATGTCGTGGACTCTGAGACTGTTGTTGTTTGTTCTCAGAGGAATGTCAGATTTTAACCAGACATACAACGTCTTAGGGTTGCGATTACTGCTATTTCTCGAACAGCGCGGTCGGATGTGGTTTCGGCCAGCCTCAAGCCGGTTATGAGGTCTGCAACTACGACTTGTGCACCCAGCAGTGGCGAGGACGGTGAGCGACACTGGGTGTTAGCAAAATTCACAATCGATTGCAGTTTCGGTGGAAACGGTTGGTAAGCAAGACTCACATCAGAATTTTGTCATAGGCGGCCACGAATTTTCGCTGATTTTGTGATAAAGAATTTTGAATGATTGCTCTCTCAACACGCCCAAGCAAAAAGAAGCCTTCATTTGAAACTGTGTGTATGTGAATCATTGGCCACCAGCAACGAGATTAGAGAAGACATAAGAGTTTCGTAGCGGTGTTGTCTGTCGTCCCGTTACGGTCACGAAAGTTGTAATGCTTTGACGCTGCCTATCCCTGAACGGGCTTGTACTTACAGAGCATGCATAGCAGGGCTGCGCGAGAAGCAAATTTTGTCGGGATTCTTCGTTGAAAAGTATCAACTATTGAACAGTTTGCCGTTCTTCGAAGAGACAAAGGCCCGACTCTTAACTCCAGACGCTAAGTTCGCGCGCACCCGACAATGACGCGATAGCTGCTAGTGCACCCTTTCCTCGTCGTTCTCCGGAATGAAATGCAAGGCAGCGCCACCCGAAGTTATAAATGAAAAAGGAAATCGTGGAGTTTACTCGTACCACTTCAGTACGTTTGCGGGCATCTGGGTACGACGAGTGAGTACAAGTGGGTACAGTGTAAGTATGAGAGCACTCATGTTCCATTCAAGCGGAAGTCATTGTCGCGCCCGTCTCTTCCCAACTTGGGACACCTTTCGAACAAGTAAAGCAAATCGGCGATGCACCACTTGTCGTGGCGCCTGTGCCGCGCGTCATCTTAGAGGGATGAGTTTATTGAGAGTGAAGAGATTGTGGGCGGACCCACCAACGATTTGCGACAGTGAGTGCCAGATGGACAAGGGCCTTACGGACGGTTCGCTGCATGGTCTCACTTCTGCAAAGCGAGGGCTGCGCTCTTCAGCAGCAGGATTAGGCCCTGGTGACAATCTTGCCGTCACACTTTCTGATGCAGAACTTCGTATATTCTCTGCTCATTCTCTTTTGTTGACCGCAAACGCCCCATAACGCCTCCGGGCTTTTCTCTCCCGGCTGTCGCCACTTCATCCAAACTCTTGCAATGTCGCAGCGGCGCGCCTGTTTTCTCCTCTTCCTTGTATTGAAGCCAGCTTGCGTGGTTCCATGCATGCCGTCCATCCCCACCGAGACGCTGTTGTGGACTTTGCCGAAGAAGACGACGCCGAAGACGACGCCCACGACGACTTCATCTTCAACTTCGACCTCCACAAGCACGACTTCTACGACGACTTGCACAACGACGACCAGCTATGCTTGTCTGAACGGATGGACGTCGTACACCAATTCGTTCGGCACTACCAATTGCTTCATAGTAAGTTGGCCTGGGGACTAGTCTTCTATAATCGAAGGGTTCAGCTTCTCCAAGGACCGTCGGATGCCGGCTTCACTGGGGGTTGTGTCGCGGCGAGCATTGCCTGCAAGGACCTCGGCGGCGAACTCGCTTCAATTCACGATTCTGGAGAAAACACCTTCGTCTATAGTCGGTCTCTTTCTAGTAAATGTTCCCTTTCTTTTATTCTCAGATCTCGGGCAGCCTGGAGGAACGGTTGTGTTGCCGACGCTAGCGGGATACGCTACCAAATATACACAGGAAACCTGTATTGGCCTCGTCCCGAAGAACGGCGTTGGCTCGACAAACGCTGCTGCTTGGGAGTGGCAGGATAAGTCCGCCTACAACTATGAGAACTGGGCTGCTGGCACGTGTGACGATGTTCGTCCGATGTTATGTCGATGTTACAATATCCATTTTTTCTTCTGATGTTTTCTGAAGTCTTCAGGGAAGAACCACTGGAGACTCTGAGGGTTGCGCTGTTATCATCACGTTTCCCTGTGCAACCTGCGAAGCGGAGTGGGACGACTTTCCATGCGATCTGGTTCGTTTTACGTCGAATTTAATCTTTCTTTCTAACTTCTATAATTACTCCTATGCAATTGCATTTTTTCAGCCGATGCGCAACGCCGTCTGTGAGCGAGCGCCCGTTTTGGTTTCCGATTAAAGAGATTGTTTGCCTTTCATGTTGGTTTCGTTGAATAGTAGTGTGTGCAGCCAACAATACCAGACTTGCATGAGTGGAGACCCGGAGGCTAGCTTAAGACGAAGGACAGGAGAGGAATGACTAGCGGCAGCGTCGAAGGTTCTTAGTTAGGCCACGGTGCAGTTCCGGCTGATGGAAGAAAAGACCCCGGTCGGTGGTTGTGTGCAAAGTGTGTGGTCAACGAGGAAATGCACGAAAAATGCACGCAGTGACCCATTTTCTCCTTCAGCGCGACATGCCTTTCTTTCTGCCTTTCTATTCTATCTTTCTATTTCTATAGAGTCTTTCTATTCTGCGTCCACGACGAGCGGTCGCCTTCCCTCGTCGCTCTACTTTTCATTCAAATCTGGATGACAGGTATATCTGAAGAGGAAGTGATGCCCAAGTGGGCGTCTAAGCTGCTTGAAAAGCAGCAAGAGGTCATTGAGGCTTTGGTATTGGGTCAGAAAGAGCTCCTCTCTGGACAGAAAGAACTGCTGTCCGCTCACAAGGAGTCTTGTGACCAGCAAAAAGAGCTCGTTCAAGTGGTGGCGGGTCTTATGACAGTCGTCACCGAGATGACGGCGCAGGTCAGCGCTCTGCTGGCCGCATCGAAGGCGCCCGCACCCACGCCCGTGACCCCTCCCTTGTCTGCACCACCGGCGGACGTCTTCAAGGCAGTTACCTATGCAGCCATGGTTCAAGCGAAACTCGATTCCTCGACCATTGAAGAAAAGGCAAAAAATCTCGTGCTTTTGAACATTGGGGAGTTAAACGAGACCGGAGAACCGATCAAAAATGATGACAAAATTGTCTCTGAAATTGTGCACAGCGTAGGAGATCCGGCCATCGTCAAGAAACTCCAGGAGGGTAAGATCAGGTACAAGAGACACCCAGCGGACTGATCGCCTACCACCCGCGGTCGCCCTCTCAAAATCTTCTGTGAAAACCAGTTCGATCGTGATCTCATACTTGGCCACCTGAAGCGCCATAAGACTCCGCTTATGCGAGTCTTTCCACATTCCTACTGCCGCCGTGACTATACCAACCAAGAACTTGTTGCAGACAGGGATCTGCGCCAGCGCGCGGGCATCTTGAATGCCACCTCTGGGGAGTTGCAGTACGTCGTCCGCGACCTCTCCATCTACAAGCTCCAGACGCCGCGCCCCTTGCCTCACAAGGCACATGGTAACGGTCAGCCCGGGTCCTCGAAGGCTCGTACTTGAGAAGCGTTCCCGACCAGTCCCTCTTCAATTTCCCTCTTTTCCCCTCATTCCAAGATTTCAAATTTTGCTAAGTTGTCTCCTAGTCTCAATTTATCACTTTTCAATACAAATTCACTGAATCGAGACAAAATTTCCTTACTAGCAAACCATTGTCATAGTACCCTACCCGAACTCGTATGCATTACTGAGACTTGGTTTCGAATGTCTGATGACATTGATAGTCTACTTGGAATGAATGGCCAATTCGATGTTTTTCGTCAAGACCGACTGGGAGGGAAACGCGGTGGGGGCATCTGCATCCTCACAAAACGAAATTCACCCAATATCCAAAGCGTTTACCTAGTCGAATCTCAATCTATTAACCAATCATTGGAATACCTTATTCTGTCTCTCGAACTCCAATCTACAAAACTGAACCTAGCTCTCACTTATCGAGCTCCTTCTTGTGACAGTCTCACCTTCAAAACCTTTTTAAATATTCTCTCCAAATTTGGAAATGAAACCATGCTTGTTCTCGGCGATTTTAATTTCCCAGCAATTGACTGGACAGTTTCAACTACAAACTCCCTCAACGCCGACTCTCTCGATTTTCGTCAATTCAC
>JAQIXL010001966.1:0-14974 GCA_034700245.1 Poikilolaimus oxycercus | reverse complement strand
TCGTTTGTCGACGTTTGTACTGATCGAACGAGCGTACGAGAGAACGTATGCGTAGGAAGCGCATATTGAAGTTGACGAGTGGTAGGGAAGTGTTTGGAAGGGCGATCGCTTTTCCTCTTGTTCTTGTTTCGCATTTACAGCGGGCAGCCTCTGGGTACACAAGGAAAAGCGAGTCCCCTGGGTGTCGTCTTTTCATCCCTTCCGCTCAACTCCACCTCGTCTTCAAAACCTCCTCCACTTGAGCTTCAAGCTGGCGGACTTAAGACACATGGGTGCTACGCATATGCAGCTATCATTCTCTGCTGGCACGCGATCAAATTTTGTGGAACAGTCGCGTGCGAAACTTTTTGATATTCTGTCTATTGTTGTATTGTTTTTTCACTCCGAGAGTTGGAAATTGTAGGCGACTTTCGAGAAGTGTCTTTGAAGGTTGCCGCACGCCTAGTCCAAGGCCTCCTTTACAATTTTGTCCTTGAGGCTGGTGCGCACTGTCTGCCCCCAAGTAGCTCTTTTTTGAACATTGTCGAAAATTGGACCGAACGTTTTGTATGGGTGAGAAACGCTACGTTAATCCAGGGAGAGGGGGTGACACTCCCATTTGCATCAGCCCTCGCAGAAATCTTTTGTTCATGCCTTTTCCTCTTTGTAGAGCCATCGTTAGGCGCAGAGCCTTCTTCGCAAATTGAATCTTGGCCGCATGTCAAGGCGATGTCGTCTATTCACTTCACATCCTTCATTCTTTCCTTTGCAATCTTGAATTCCCTTCTTGAAGGAAATCACTTTGTTAACTGGGAATGTTTGTCTCTGCCTATGTAATGCATGCATCTCGATGCTTGCTGGACTAGAGTCGAGTGGCGCTCTCCGTCGGCGGGGGTTTCGCGCCCAGGGGGAGGGGGGCGGGAGGGCGCCAGAGAAAGAGAGCGCGTCTCTCGCTGTTTTTGTGTGGCTGCCCCTCGGAGGAGCGAGCGTGTGCCCGCGTTGTGCGTGTGCGCCCCGGGGGCTGCCCACTGCGAACGACCCTCGAACGATCCCGCTTATGGCCAAACTTGCGGTATTCCCTTCGATCTCTTCTATTAGTTGATCATTTGACCCTTCAAATCTTGATATTGTTCCTTTTTGCAGATTGCTAGCTAGACGAATCGCAGAAGATGGCATCAGACACGTCGACGCAGTCGCTCTTCGGGCGTCTCTCGGCGCGCTCTTCGTTCGTCTCTAACAAGGAGATCAAAATCAACATCCAGCTGCTGGATGACAACGAAACCATCAGTCACGAGTTCAAGGTGAGACGCGTCGGTGTGCTTTTTATCTTTGCGTTGCACAATGTTTTCCTTCTTTCCGGTGCCCAATTCTTGCATGAAAACCTCAGCTCTCATTTCATCTGTTACTCAAATTGAGTGCTAGATGTTTGATAACTAGTGTAGATTGTGCGTTGTAGGGTTTAAGGGCGCGCGATATGAATGGCTTAAGCAGCGTAGACCCAGGGACAGATGTCGATTGTGGTCGCCATGCATGGCCTAGGGGTCAGCGCTTGAAGCGGCAGATGCTACCGCCGTCGACCAATCGCCCTCTTCCTTTCATTGAACGCTTGCATGAATTAGTCGGCGATTCCGAGATATTTCTTCTTCTTCTTCCCCCATGCCACTTCATCTGCCATTCGGCTCTTCTGCTCGTCGCAAGTGGATATTGAGCTTTTGAGTTGTTGTGGTTAGGCGCTTGACAACGCCGCGCATCGATCGTGGCGTCATCGACGGCGCCGTCTCCTCTGGAATTCCTCTTGCCGAGAGGAAAGCACCTTGTTGGGCAGGAAACGAGAACTCTCTCCCAGCAGCGATAGCGGCTTTTTCCTCTCAACTAATTATTTTCGGGCCTCAAGGCGGCCTGCCAATGAGCTTCCGGCCAGGTGGCTGCGTTTTTGAAAGCCAAGCGCTGGAATAGAACGAGCGGTGAAGACTGGCGACAAACCAAGGTCAAGCGATAGTTCGTCGACGCCTCGACCTGGCTGTCTCCTGGGTGTTGTAACACGCCGCGCGTGCCTGTAAAACTCGGCCCGCCACGCATTCCTTGACAATGACCCTCAGATGCGGATTGATTGCAGAGGTCGGCAAATGCCCAGACGATTCTGGACTACGTCTGCGAATGCACGGGCATCCAGGAGAAGGACTACTTCGGCCTGCGAGTTCTCGACGCTAGTAAGCATCGGGTGAGTCCTCTTCCTCTTATCTTTTGTTTACTTCTAACTGGTGGAAACTCGGTTCGGCGGTTTCTGGGCTTGGGCTCTGACTCGCATGTCACGCCTATCCGTTTGTCATTTTTGCTGTGGGGAGCAGGAAGGAGAGGAGAAGAGGAGAGATGGAAGACGCACGAGGTCGGTGACAGCCGTTTGTCACTGCTTGTCCGCAGTTGAAGGGGTCTTCTGCACAGCGAACCCTTGGGAGGGGGAGACGAAGGACGCTTCGATGCATTCTTGTGATTGTATCAAATTGCGAAGAAAGCCTACAAAGGAAGGCTTCTTCGTCGGAGACGCCCATTCCCATAAGCTGGGTCGTTTGGGTTCTAATGGGAAAATCGACTTGAGACGAAATTGAATGCAAAGAATAATTTCAGTATTGGGTGGATCTGACGAAGCCGATCAGCCATATCCTCAAGTACCAGAACAAGGCAGATCATCTTGCCCTGCGTCTTCGCTTCCGATTCTATCCTGCTGATCCGAAGAACCTGAAAGAGGAGATTACACGGTAAGCAGCTTCATTCTTCTCGAGTAGTAATTGACAACCATGGAAGCTCTATCGCTAAATGCCATGATTATTGATGAAAAGCGTTTGAATATTTCCTTTTGTTGGTTTCGCGCTCCCCATCTGTCACTCGGCGTCGCTTTGTTCGCTTATGCACGACTCCGTCACACGCATTCCATTGCATTCGGGTCTGCTCGCAGACACACGCCGAGCCGCGTCGCTCTCTTTCTTCCTTTCCGTCCCTCGCCCTGCGATAGCACAATTTTTTCCTTCGTGCAATGCAAAGGAAGCGAAAGTCGAAGAGGTGTTCTTTGACACTTGAGTCTCTCAGCAGCCGACGCCTCTTGACTGATGTTGTGTCGAGGGCACGGCTCGAACACTTGCTTGTTGACGGTAACTCGCAACAGCTGTGCGGAACCACAAGCGGAGGCGTTCGAACAGCCGAGTCGAACTTCGCTGCGTTTCGAAAGTTTAAGGGAGACTTAAAAGAAATCGAAGGAATATCAGTTTTGTAATGAACGCAATTTGCAGTTATCAGTTGCTTGTGCAACTCCAGCGAGATCTTCTCCATGGCCGACTCCACTGTCAAAGCACTCTCGCTGCTCAACTTGCTGCTTTTGCCCTGCAGTGTGAGTCTTCAAACCTTTTTTTTTTGAGAATTTAAAGTTTATTTCAACATTCAATCTAGTTAAAATTTATTCTTTCCATTTAACGTGAGACGGTTTAGCTCAGCTTGGCGATTACGATCCGTCAAAGCATCCAGATGGCTACGTCTCGGAGTACAAACTCTTGCTGAAACAGACTCCGAAGATAGAAGAACGAATCGCCGAATGTCATAAGGCTCTGCGTGGAGTGAGTGCAAGCAATGCCGAGCTGCAGTTCCTTGAGAAGGCGTCCGCTCTCGACACTTATGGATTCGATCCCTACACTGTTAAGGTGAGTCCTAACTGCTTTGTGCCTAGATTTTATAGGAAGCGAAGGATCAGAGTCGCACTGTGTATTTGGGAGTGACACACAAGGGAGTGCTCGTGTTCTACACGAACCAGAAGGCGCATCACATCCCTTGGTGAGGACGGCGCCTCAAAACGCGCAGACGGCGTCTCGAAGAGAGAAATTGCATTCGTGACGCTTTCGTTCTCCGTCGCCGCTTAATTAACTTGGATATTTTAGGACGCAGTTGTCGAAGGTGGATTACATCGGGAAGGAGATTCGCATAACGCCAAGCGAGGATTACCTCCCGCCTGCCGACATCTCCGAACTCAACTTCTCTCGTGACTCCACTCTCAACGCCACGGCTAATGTTTGTCTTTCTTCCAGCATGATGAGACCTCATTCCAGGGTGAGACGAAGAAAGTGACCAAGAGAGACAAGAAGATGAAGTTGGTGTATTTGTGCCCGACAGGCACCTTCGCCAAGCATCTCTGGATTCACATTCTTTCGCAGCAAGCGTTCTTTACCGAAGCTAAAGCTACCGAAGTCAAGCAAAAGTGAGTTGCCATTCAACTTCGTTCAGCATTTGCAGGTTCTCGAAGGCGCGCATTCCTCTACTTACTCGCGGAACCACTTTCCGCTATACACCGCCGAGGGTGGCGAAGGAGCTAGAGAACGACAGCGCTGAGAGTGACGGCGAGAGTGAGGCACCCCCGTTCTTTTCATTTCCCTTCTTCTTCAGGTCTTCTGCGTAGTCAGCGTTCGTTCACTCGTTACTCGCTGACTCGTCAAGCGCCGCGTGGAGAGCAGCCATGGCTCAACAAATACCACACGCTGCCCAATCTCCATAAGACGAGCAATGCCAATGGGGGTCTTGTTAGTTCGCCACAGAACCGTGAGTGCCATTTTCATGTTCTGACATATACAGAGTCAATTCGTGAAGAGGAAGCTCAACCCGAGGAGAACAAGGCCGTTTCCACATCTTGTCTTGACTCTTCCATCATCTCCAATATCTCTGCACCCTTTGAGGCGTCGGAGACAAGTTCGCAATCGCGAGCGTCGTCACCGCTCACACGCGAAAATATGGTACTTTGTTGAATACTTAGATAGGTCTTGGTCGAATAGATCGGATAGTTGATAGCGGAATGCTTAGCAATGGAGTGCACAGCGAGCACTCTTGAAGAATAGTCGGGTGCCTGTATTTTGTGATCATTTACCCTGAAACCCGCCTGTACCTGTCCTCTTGACTAGACGGCGAAGGAAAGAAGTCGGGCCGTGCTTGCAGACGCAGATCACAATTCATCTGCGGAAGGTGGAAGAGAAGGCGAAGAGTGCCGTCACCGCAGACCGCGCCTCGTCCCCTTTGAGGGTACGGCCCCAAGTCTCTCCCTCTTTTCGCTTCTTTCTTCTACACAGCGCGCACGATTTGTCATTTTGTTTCATGTAATTCACGTATCTCAGCATTCAAGTTTCCTCTTTCCTTCTTTTTTAAATTGAAATGTATTGGTTGGGTTTGTGGTTGAAGCTTGTAGTCGGCTTTGACGCATTCAACTTTGTTGCTTGCAGCCAATTGGAGAGGAAGAAGTGAAGAGAACGACTCGCTTGGTGGAGTCGCAGCCGCTGATGACAAGCACGCCGCTGGCGTCGAAGAACCACGAGGAAAGCAATGGGAGACTCCTCAACAAAGAGGACGAAGGAGAAGAGGTTCGACAGTGAGCGTTGACGCGATTTTGTAGGCGACCAAAGTGACGACCTCTCAGCGCATCGTGAATGTCGTCTTCGCGACTTTTCTCGTGACACTGCTCATCGTCGCTCTTCTCATTGCCCTCTTTGAGGTTTCTTTTTAACTTTTGCTTTTATCTAATCAATGCTGAATAACTGATATTAGGACGAGGACGCAGTCCTCATCCCTCCTCGCTGGTGGCAAGTCCTTCTCGGAGATCTGCCAAGAGCTGAAGAGTTGGGGGAGGAGGCAGCTAGATTTTTCTAGAGCATTTAACCTTCTGGTCACATATCTTGTCCCATATCCAACCTTCCCTTTGCCTCTGACCTCGTGTGCTTCAGAACTCCTCGTCGTTGGAATGGGAGCAGCGAGTGCCAGCCCTCTCGACGGTGCGGCATGCGATCTACGAGCCGGCTCGTCACTTCGCCCTTTCCCGTTACCAGAAGTATCTCTCCCGCTGAATTCTTCCTCCTCTCCTTTCCCCTTCTATCACTTGAAGGTCTTGCATATGTGCAACAATCAACCAGTTATTTGTTTCTTCCCCTAGCAGCTATTAGGATTTTGAGGAGCAAGTCTCGGAGAAGTGCTCTCTCTTCATGACCTCTCCAAACGATACAACGCTATCCGGACTCCATTCTTATCTCTTCTCCCTACTCTTATGTCAGCACGTTAAGACTGTTACTTACAGTCTTCTGTTGTTCGATCGGGTGTCGCTCTCCCTCCTAACTTCCGGTTTACCCTTTCTTCCTTTTTCTTGTCTAATAAACACCTGTAACATGATGTTAGGATTAGAAGTCGCCGAATGTTTCTGTTATTCAACGTATTTCTAAGTGTTGAGGGTAGACAGGGGGTTTAGCTTGCCGGATAGAGACTACTTTTCCTGGACGTTCATTCCATGTTCTCGACTGCACTTGTAAGACCAGAATAAAGTTGAAGATGAAGGTCGAGCTTCTCAACTACAAATGACGAGTAATAGGGCGTGGACGGTAGGGCGAGGGGCGGGCCGAGTCTGATCGATGAGGTAGTCGTGGCGACGTGCTCGCGTGGATGTGCCGCGGCGGCTGGCGCTGGCCGCCCTCCTCGCTGCAGGCACTTTCCTGGTTCGGTCTTCCTCTTCTTATGGCTGCCACCCTCTTCATCACCTTGCCCGTCCTCTTCCCCATTCCTTCCATCATCACCATCGTCTTTTTTGTACACATACAGGTACGGTCATTCATTCTCTTCTTTCATCTTCTTCACTTCTTTTTGAAGTTAACGACCAGTAGTATCACAGGCTTTCGTTCCTTTTGAAGATCTTTTTAGTCCTGCTTCTGTTTATTTTCATAACGCTAATTTGTCGAAGGAAGATTCCTTGACTTCTTTCCTGAGAGGACACTGAGAAATGTTATTGCTCTTGTTGCCAGTGACTAGTCGTGAGAGAAGAAGAGTTCTCTTGGAGAAGTGAATAGAAGTGGCCGCCTCTTGCAGAGTCTCATCCTCCTGCTCACGAGTCTCGATCCTTCTCCCGAGGAGCTTCGGAAGCGTCGCGCCCTCGGCATCAAGCCCGTGCCCTTCCAGCCGCGTCTCCACCAGCACGTCATCGAGAATCTCTTCTGCAACATTTGCCAGATCCACGTGTCAGTGCCTCTCCTTCAAAGAAATTCTTCCATCTGAGAGAGCATCCAATTAGTGACTGAGAGTCCTCTTGCAGACAGCCGGGCACCAAGCACTGTCGACGCTGCAACGCCTGCGTCCTCGGCTTTGATCATCATTGCATTTGGCTCAACAACTGCGTCGGCGCCCGCAACTACAAGTTCGTCTCCTCTTCCCTTCTTCCCTCTCTTCCTTCTCCCTCCAAAGTGACCGGAAAGCAGAGGACGGGGCAGGCCCTCGTCAACCACAAAATGATGCGCTCTAAATATCACCTCGAGAGGCCGAGACGAGCCTCAAATTGGCGCCTTCGTCCCTCGACCACGCCATCTCGAACTCGAGTCCCGCGAACTCTTTGAGAAGAGAAGAGAGAGACGATCTTGCAGACTTTTCCTTCTTCTCGTCGCCTCCATCGCAGGGCTCACATCCATTTCGGCATTGTTCAGTCTTCTCCTCCTCTTCTTCTACTTCACTCACTCAAGAATCCTCGCCTACGACGACGGTGAGTGGAAGGAAGAGGAAAGAGAGTTCTCAGGAGTGGTGAACTGTGTTTTCTTCTCTGCCGCCTCGTGGCTGTGGATCGCCGCGTGTCTCGTCTGCGTCTTCCTCCACGCAACTTGCGCCGTCCTCACCATGCATCTCCTCACTTTTCATCTCAGACTCCGTTCGTCTTTAGCATTTCTCCTTTGTGATCCTCTCTCGAGACTACACTCCAAGGACGGGGGAGGGGAGGGATACGGTAGTTGGCACTACAATTCCTGAGACTCTCCCACTGACGTCGTCGAGGCGAAAGCTGCTGATACACGAGAATTGAGGGGAGAGAGGGGAAGGGGCAGAAGGGGCTGTCACGTCAGAAGGGACAAGCCCGTCTCCACCGAGACGGCACAAATAAGTGAGTGGCGACACGAGTTCGCAGCTGCAAGTTGGGAGAGGTGCGAGAGAGAGGAGAAAGGTGCGCTTGCAGTCAAGAAGGGCATCACCACTTACAGCTTCATCCTCTCGGGACGACAGAACAGAAAGGTGAATTTTTTATTCTTCTCCTCCTTCTCTTTTCGTTCTTACTCAACTCTTTCTGGGCACTTTTAAAAATGCTCGCTGTTTCCTCTCCTCGAGGGCACGACTTGGGGGCACGGCGTCAGTCGGCCCTCTCAACACCTGCTGTCTCGTCACGGCGAGGGGGAACGGGACACAAGACTCCGCCAGGGGAAGAGGTCAAGGAAGGGAGGGAGGAAGGGAAGGACAAAGTGGTGTCTGCGAGACGAATCCATTTGGCAGTTGGAGTCGACTCAGACGAATGCGTCGACCGAGGAAGTGGCGAGAAGTCGAAGCGACGACCGAAGGACTCGTGACACAACCGAAGCGACGGGCGCGACGGCGACCGCCGAGTTGCCCGGCCAAGTGGCGATCCCCATCCATGAACATCTTCAAGTTCTTCCTGAAAGCCCGTGAGTCCTCTTTCTTTCTTCTTCTTCTTGGTATACTGTAACGACTCTCTTTCTCTCACAAGCTAAGCCTTTCCTTGAAACGCGGGCTTTACAATTCTCACTCTTCCGAGAGAATTGTGGGAAAGAGAGAAAGTGAATGTTGATGTCAGGTTGGAAACGGAAGAGCGAAGTCCTTCGCCGGCTCCTTCCTCGCTGAATCCACGAGCAGAGGAGCGACGCTCGTTGCATTCTCTGCCTCGCGGCCTCGAGTCGCCTTCCCCGTCGCCGGCCACCCGCCTCGCCCCGATCTCCCGGTGGTGAGTTCTTCTGAGAGAAGACGAAGTGTTCAGAGAGGGGTCTCTCGTCGTGTCATGCTTCTCTTTCTTCTCTTCTCCTCTCTTCATCACCGGTCCACCGCTCAGATGTCTCCCGGTCCTCTTTCAAGCTCGTCGAGGGATCTCATACAGGAAATCTCCTTTCACTCGCTCATTGCAATAAAATCTCTCTTTCTCCCCCCCCCCCCCCTGCCCTTCCTCTTCTTCACACTTCTCCCCCACCCGAGAAGGCTGTCAGTGTACAGCCGAGACTCTTCTTCCCTTACACTCTGCAGAGATGATCCACACTCTCTCCCTCGAGAGTCTTCACACATGCTCCAATAGGCAGCGAGGGTCTGAGAAAGAGTCGCGCCCAAGTGACTCGCCCTGGGTGGCAGGGGAGGGGGGACAGCCGCGTGTTGACAGGCAGTCGAAGGAGTCGACCTGTCCGAACTCGGGGCGCGGCCGCGGAGAGAGAGAAGAGGGGGAGAAGGCGCCGGCGCCAAGGTCTTCTTGCCGAGCATTGATTCGTGAGTGGCGATCAGCGCTGAGTCGGCGCAGGCCGATGCCGCGCCCCGAGTGTCCACTGCCTCGCGCACCTCCGTCCAGTCTTCTTCCTCTGCTTCGTCTCCTGGTCGCCGTCCTCCTCCCCCTCGCCGTCGCTGACCCTCAGAGTCGTCGGCTTCCCTCGCAGGAAGAGGCGAACTGTCCAAATGAGCAATGCGTCTGCACTTCGACGAAGGTTCGTTCTTCCAATCTCCTCCACTCATCAACATTGCGGTCTCCCTCCTCCTTCACCCGAGAATTCAGTCTCACTATTGCCTGTCCAAGTCTTCTTCCCCGAACAAGACGCAGGAGAAGTTTGTTGACAAGCGCTGAGAAAAGCCGAAAAGCCAAGAAGAAAGAAGGGAACTTGAAAGAGGAAGATGTTCAGATCCTTTGCAACAATTTGAACGAGCGATCCGCCGACGTCTTCCTCTCCTTCAAAGCTCTCAGCTTCCCCAAGATCGACACCATCGAGGTTGTCCTTCTTCTTCAAGGAGAAGAGCCTTCAGGTCACGGGCAGCCGTTTTGGAGACATCGACGACGAGAACCTCTTCGGTCCAGGCGAGACACACGAGTTAGTGAGTCTCTTGAATCTCACTTCCAACGGGATCACTCGCATCAAGCCCGTCACTTTCGAGGGACTCCCCAATCTGGAATACTTGTTAGTCTCTTCCTTCCATTCCATGCCCCTCTCACTCCCAGAGATCTCTCTCGCAACAAGATTGTTGCCGGTGGGCGAAACACCTTCGGAAGCATGACTCGTCTCAAGAAGATCGACCTCACCTCGGCTTTTGGTGAGTCGTCTGAGAGAAATGGAAGGAGGAGACAGATGCCAAAAGAGCTTCCTTGGAGGAAGTGTTCTCGGCCATGTTCGCAGCGGACCAGCCCCAGTTGACAGATTTGGAGGACTTGATTCTCTCGAAGAACGCCATCCAACATCTTCATCCAGAGACTTTCTGCCAGGTTCCTTTCTTGAATGAAGAGAAGAAGATGGAAATGTTCAGTTGCAAGGTCTTCGTCGTCTTCATCTCAACGACAACCGTCTCAAGGTGTTCTCCATCTCGAAGAATTGCTTGCCCGCCCTCGAACAACTCGACCTCGGAGGTCTCTCTTCCTCCTCCTTCACTCAAAGTTGCAGGCAACGAGTTGACGGCGGTGCCCGTGCCCATCTGGGAGACTCTTCCCTCCCTCAGCGCCCTCGACATCTCTTCCAACCCCTTGGTGTGCGACTGTCAGCTGCAGCTTCTCATCGACGGCGCCAAAGACGAAGAGGCCTTCACCAACCAGGCACTCCTCTTTCCCCCTTCACCTTCTTCTCAGGGAAAGACACTCTGCGCCTCGCCAAAGGCCGGAGTGGCGGTCTTCGATTCCAAGTCGTCCTTCTGTTCGCCGTCGTCTTCCATCACTCTCCTCAACTTCTTTATCCTCCTTCTCATCGCAGGCGCCGTCCTCTTCGTGTATCGCTTCTATCGAAGTCAATGGAGATTGCCGGCGGCCTTCTCCCTCGGCTACTCCCAACTCCGCTCCACGGAAGAGGCGCCGGCTCCTCAGTTCGTCTGACACGGGTTCTTTCCCTTTGCCTGAGTGCTCCCTCCCCCATGCTGCCTTCACAGAGACTCTGCAATAAATATGGCATTTGCTAGTTGAGAGGAGGGAGGAGGGAGGAGGGCAAGGGGAGACGGGGCAGTTCAGTGATCAGAGGGCGTCGAGATCGTCGGCGAGTGGTGGATGGCCGATGAAGGGCCAACAACAACGTCACGCTCACATCAACAAGGTCGTCTCCTCTCTCGCAGCGTCACTCGGAGATCAACTTGGGCAGAACAGAGTCCGTCCTTCTGGAACACGAGCCTCGAAGGATCATGAGAGGATTCTCCCACGAAGCGGAAGTGGACAAGGCGAGGCTTCTGGGAAGAGACTTCTGAGAAAAGTCACGAGTTGTTTATGAGAACAAGAGGAGAAAAGAGGATATGGTATTTGACGCGTGGCACTCGTAAATGGAATTGAAGAAGAAGGGAGTTGCACGCGGAGAGGGGGGCGAGGGGAGAGGGGGGGGGGGGGGGCTGAGCCCGCCACTTGACTTGTCTCCTTCGGTAATCCTTTCAGCCGAAAGCGAACTATAAAAAGCAGACGACGACCAGATTCCCGATTCGTCCTCTCTGTTACAGTCTGTTTCGACGTTTTGGAACTCGGCCTCAAGAGAAGAGCCATGTTCGGTCTTCTCCTTCTTTTCTTCGTGCCAGCTGTCTTCCCTTCTCTCATGTGTCCCTTCAGTGCTCGACCCTCCACTCTCAGTTCGTCTTCCTTCAAGTTCTCTAACAAAGCAGCAGATAGTCTAGCCATCACAACAACGAGCGTCGGCAACTCCACCAACTACGAGCTCGTGGTCGACGGTCTCAGTCTCATCCAGCAGATCCAGGCATGGGAGTTTCCCCTCGAAGAGATTCCTTCAGATTCTGACCTCAGCGAACAATTCCCAATGTCCGAGCCAATGCACAGCTCAACTCATTGGCTATCAGTCTCCCTCCAAAGGTTCTCCTCCTTCTTCTCTTCATCTTCCTCTTCAGGCTCTTCCCTCTACACTCCTTCCTCAGCCTGGACTCTCATCCCGATGGGCTATGTCCGTCTGAACACGACTGCGCCCGCCTTCTGTGTTCGTGTGAGTGGCGACTGTGGGGCGAATGCTCCCATCTACCGTCACTTCCAGATCACTTCCTCGGGAATTCGTGAGTCTCTTCTTCTCCTTGAAGACTCTTCAGAGCATGCTTACTCCTTCGGCGCATCGACCACCGTGGCGAACTATACGCGGGAACTGGTGCCTCTCTGCTATGGCTGGAATGCGACTTCCACTTGTGTGTGCTGAGCCTCTTCTTCCTTTTCTGCCTTCAAAAGTCTTGATAGAAAGACTTCAATAAAGCGCCTTCCACAAGAAGAAGAAGACAGAAGAGAGACTTCTTTTCAGTGGAAAGACGTCGTCGACAGGCCATCCCGACCTGCACCTCGACCACCTCGGTCAACATCTCCACCCTCACTCCTCTCTATGTCTACGACAACAAGGATCAAGGTGAGGACTGTAGAAGAGAGGAAGAGAGACAGGCTCCTATCACGACCACTACTTTACGACTCTCAACAACTCGACCGTGAACGCAACGAGAGGAGGCTATCTTCTCACTGTGAGTTGTTTGATCTCGAGAGAAGAGGGCTTGCAGGGAGTCCTCGGCAAGGTCCTCAAGACGAACACTGCCGGCTGCAGTTGCGTCAAGAAGCTCGTGCAGTATGTGGACAGTCAGACCGGCCTCTTCCGTCGTCTCGACCACAAAGTGGGAGAGGAAGGAGAGGCGAATCGCGTCTTCGAGCAATATTCTCGGACGGGAGAAGAGTTCTTCTGTGTGACTCAAGCCGGCGCTTGTGGGGCGACCGTCGCCTTGCGTCGCTTCTTCAACTTCATCGAGATTGGTGAGTTCTTCTCCTTCTCTCAACACAAATGGCAGACACGGTTCTGACGGCGGACAATGCTCAGACTCCTTCCTTCTCCTATGCTTATCCTTCAAGCATCTTGTGCTACATCTGGCCGAATGCCTATGGAGCTCCTTCACTCGTCCCTGGCACTACCACCACGACAAGGCCCACGAATGCGACGACAGCCGCGCCAGCGTCGAATGCGACAATGAGTGTGGCGACGACAAGGAATGCCTCCACGACGGTCAACACCACGATCACTCCATCGACAACCTTCAACACGACACTCGTCACTTCTTCTCCTTCTCCTTCCACTCAGAACACGACTCTCTCCACAAGCACAGTCGCCACGACGAATGCCTCGAAGAGCACGGCGACCGCCTCCACGACTCAAGTCAATTCCACTTGGTCTACAATCGCCAGCTCAACGATTCCCTCCACGACGATCACTTCTCATCCATCAACAGCAGTCAACACGACGACGTCTTCCACCTCTATTCCTTTGACTAGCACGACTGTGTCGTCCACGACCAACTCCACCGCCGCTGCTCCTTCAACAACCTTGAATACAACTACTTCGATCGTCTCTTCAACAGCCACTTCCACTTCCACAGTCTCACCGAGTTCCACATCTGGGAACACGACTGCTTCCACCTCGACCACTCACGCGTCTTCTACAACTCTCTCCAATAGCACATCTCCATTGAGCACTCCCATCTTCCGAGACGACATTAACAACACCCCCATCGCCTCGACGAACGCAACGACACCATTTACGTCTACAGTCGCCAGCACGACCAATTCCTCGACTGCTCCGACCTCGCCTACAAGCACTTCCACTCCCGCTTCGAGCACTCTGAATGCGACTGCCGCATCGAACACGACGACGATTCCCACATCCACCACTCACACAGCTTCATCCACGACAAGCAGCAACTTGACTTCCTCCTCTTCCACCACTCCCTCTCCCACCACCACTCACTTGGGGAATGCAACAACTGCAGCTTCTTCTGTTAATGCCACGACAGTAGGCAACTCGTCGACCACAGCGGCTGTCAGCACCGCCTCCTCCCTTCTTTCTTCCACAGTCCCCAACACAACAATCAATTCGACGACTCCAATGACGACGACTCCCCAGAACGGAACGACGACGACGGAGAGTCTCGCCTCGCTCATCCTTCGCGCCCAAAGAAATGGTTGGAACTGCACTTGTCTCCTCATGCATCCTCCCTCAGCGAACGAGTCTCTTCTCTCTTCTCTGACGACTCCCGTCCACAACTCGAGCATCTCTCTTCCCACACTCAGCACTCTCCTCTTCCTCAACTCCACGACGAGACCCTCGAACTGGACGACACCAGACGACGACATCGTCCTCTTCTTCACCAATGCCTCCACTCCTTCACTCAACCTCTCCACAATTCATTCCACGACGCCCCTCCTCTCACCGAACAACGCCACCACCCTCGCTCTTCCTCCCAACTCCACAGCGACGACGCCGAGACCCGTGAATGTCACCCTCGCGTCCCCCACGCGTTCTCCGCCTCTGGGCTCGGCGGTCCTCGATGCTCTCGCCACCCTCTTCCATCTCGACGACGACGACCGCGACGCCCTTCAGAGGTTCCTTGCAAGTCTACTTTCTCCGACCACAACAGTTCCTCCTCTTTCCTCTTCTCTTCCTCCCTCTCTGTCCAATTCAACCCTTTCCCCTTCCACCACAATTCATGTCAATTTGACGGCATCTGTCGGGCGTTGAAGTCTCGAGTTGTTCCTCGAGTTGTCGAGTTCTTCATACGAGTAGAATCTCTTTGTCTTGCCTTCTCGATGAAGTAAAGTTCTCCTCTTCTCTTCTGCATAGCAGATCAGCCTTCTGAAGAAGCATCTTGCATCTCAAAGCGGAGTGTATTTTCGTACGAGGAGCGTCACGAGCGGTTCGTCCACGGTTCGTCTCTCTTCTCCTCTAGAAGACTGAGATAGAGAAAGAAGAAGATGGCAGCGCCGCTTCCCCCGCCGTCGCCGAACATGGCCACGGGCACGGGCACGGGCCAAGGACCGCGCTCCCTGCAGAGAGCCGTCAAGGCGGAGAACGTCGCCGAATTCGTGGCGGCCATCACCGGAGGCGGCAGGGCCAAGGTCTTTAACAATCTTCTTCAAGGAATGCGAGTTGCAGGTGCGCGCGGACCACGAGATGCTCGTGCAGCCGGAGCGCCTCATTCATCGCTT
>JAQIXL010001965.1:0-14975 GCA_034700245.1 Poikilolaimus oxycercus | reverse complement strand
TCGGAGCGCTTCTCTTCTTGCATCACTTTACGAATAAGCGAAACTTGCTCAAGTTGACGGGGCGACAGCTTGCGCTTGTGTTTTCAGTTCTTCGATATTTTGTGATTTTAACTCGATATATATCATTATTAGGTCAGAACTGTAATCAGCAACGTTGCGTTGCGCAAGATGAGCAAGAAAATCTCACAATCGGAAAAAAATGAAAATGAGGAAATCGAAAATGTGCCCCGAGGTCGGAAGACCACTTGGTGATTTGCGGCATCCTGGAAGCTTTCTGAGAGTTCCGCGGTGATTTCTGTGCCCCACCCCCATCCTCCTTTGCGTGGGCCCGGAAACCCTGCACAGCTGGGAATTATACCGGCGGTCGAGTCCACTGGCAAGTCGAGGTTCAAGGCTCGCCTAAGGCCTTTTGGTCGGTAAGTGGTACGCTAGGAATCGAACCCGAGACCTTTATGCGCCACCCTAAGCGCTTACTACTACACTAACTCACCTCTTCCCTGCTGCCATCACCCCTCCGCGTGTCCCAGCCTTCTATGCTAAGTTTGCTAAGTCGGTTAAAGGAGCACTCCGGTCGACTTTCTAGAACATTTTGATTTTCGTCAATTTGGCATTGGTATCAAAATGTCTCGCCGTCCTGATTGCAGATCCGATGATAAAAGAGCATGTATTGAACGAAAAAGCAACAAAAAGCAATCTGCAAGTCGAAATTTTTGCGGCACCCTCAAATGAACTGAGGGTGCCGCAAAAAACCACCTGCTACAAAGCGACGGCTGTTCAGCCGCCGTAGTAATCAGGAACTTATCATGAGAATGAGCATGAGAATGAGCCGAAAAATTATCACAAATCGTCGTACTTGCTGGATTCGAACTCTCGCGCTCAAACTTGGCGCAGTTTTTATTCGCGCGCGCCGAAATTTTGGTTTGATCATGAAGGTATCTCCAAAAGGCCCCCCACGGGCTCCCCTGGGGTCGCGTAACAGACACACAAAAAGTTTCTCCTTTTGCCCTGAAACATCGTTTAACGTGATCCCTAACACGAATAGAGTCGATCTAGGGGTGGGCATACACTGCCGTTTATATATAGTAAGGACTAGGCCTTACTAACTGCTAAGATTTTCTATTGTTTTTAGAAGGGGTCGCAGAGCATATTTTTACCGGGAGAAGAACCTCCAGCAACTTTAAACCACTATCCGAAGAAGAGTCTAAGAAAATCGGATACTTTTAGACCACTAACTTGAAAGGAGGCTAAGAAAGGCACCACTATTCGGAGAGGAGACCGGAACAATTACCAGTTGCTTGCTATCTTCAAGAGAAGCGTGCTATTCTGATGCTATTTTTGAACTCAGCGCGTTGAATTTGATTAGAAAAACTACTTTCCGCATATCCTAATGACGGACAGGCAAAAATTAAAAACTCGCTAAACGTAGTACATGCCAACAACTAACTTTTTGCTGTTTACCCCGTTTTTGATCGGGAAACACCCTGCTAACATGGGGTGATTCGGAATCAGCGTGGTCGAATTGACCAAGAAAAGTTGTTACCAAACGGTTAGAAGGTCAAATGACAGGGTGTGGCGGTCTGACGGAGCGCTTGTCCTTTCTAACAGACTAAGGGGTATTGGCAAGCGGGCCGTGTTCATTTCAAAAAGAGCTCACACAATGATTGTCTCTTCTGCATGCAAATTTGACAGAATTGCATGCAAAACTGTTTTACAGCCAGCCGATCCCCTCCACTCCCGCTAGCCAACCCGGTTATCTAGCACTCAAGGCTTCCCCTCTTCCAACTGCCGAGCAATCGAAAAGAAATAGCGCAATACGCCTCGTTGCTCTACCAGCTTGATGCGTCGCACATTTCCCCGTCTCGTCAGTCTCCCTTTTCAAAGAGCATCCCCAAGCCGCCGCTGTCAATTGACTCTTTTCCTTATAGTTCGAGATTGCGTGACTGTTCAGAACCAATTTGGGGTGCGTCTTGAGGCTCATCTTGGCAGAATGGCTGCTCCATGGATAAGAAAAGATAACTTTAGCCACAAAACGTGCCACCCACAACGAATTCCGGCTCTTTCGTCGTTATTTTTTTTCGTTTCGTTTGCACATTTTTTCACCTCTTTCCACTATCTTGATTGCCCACCCACCGAATTTTAAAACCCTGCGTGATCCTTTCTCATTGAAAGCCCAATCACTTCGGGCAGCAGGGATTTGAGCAATAAAGCAGAGAAGCTTTACCTCAAGAGTGTTCGGCGTTGGCAGAAGGACCATCTCGAGCGACCGACAGACAAAAGAGTGATTTTGCTTCAGATTCAAATGTGCTGATAAAACTCCTTCGAATAACGATAGTTACTGCTAATTAATTGTAAGCGCATCGTACAATTGAATTCCGACAGTTCTAAGGAGTGCTATAGGTTGGCTGCGCAATAGCAATGCCTTGGAGCCTTTCTCCGCTAATCGAAAAAGCATTGCCCCAGCTGACAACGCAGTCAGTGAAGGTCGTTGAATCGTTGAACAAATGCCAATTCTTGAAAAAATCACTTTATTTCAACAGGTTTGTTGTGGTTGAAGTAGAAAGTTCTGGAGACTGGAGGGGCGTCGCTGGCATCTAGCGTTGGCGGCCTTCCTTGCAGCTCTTCGGGCAGCCTTGCTTGGGGCTCTGGGAGGGGCTTTCTCGGAGGCTTTCGGTTGATGTAGAGCATCAAAGCGGCGATGAGCGCCGTTATGCAAAAGGCCAACGCCTCTTTCCACAGGCTTCCTAAAATGCAATTCTGGTTGTTTTGCCGGTCAACTCACGTTTCATATAGCGCTCTCTGCGCTTTAGGTGCGCCTTCACCTGCTTCTCGGTCAGATTTGGATCTGAGAGCTTTTGTTCTTTCTCTCTTTGAGGCAATTACTCAGAGCCAAAGGCGACCACGGCGGTGGCTCAGGAGCCGGCGTCTCCTTCTCTGGGGGCTTCTCCTTTGCCGGTTCCTCTTGGGGCGTCTTCTTCATCGGGCTCACTAGTGGCCACCCTTGCAGCACGTCCGAAGACCAGTGGCTCGGACAGAAAACCGGCTCGATTCTCGCCGAGAAACTCGGCGGGCAGCACAAGCCGATTACCTAAAAATGAATGGTCACTCAAAATGCCTCGAAATTCAAATTAGGAAATGCAAATGGTTTTGCTTTTTTTTGTCAACGAACCGTGACAACTTTGTGCGAGATATCGCATCCGTCTGTGTTGTGGCAGTCTTTTTGCATGTCCTCCAATGAGCCGTTGAGCAAATAGAAGGCCTTCTCATAGCAGCCCGCTTCAGTGGCTTCCTAAATTTCGCCCTTGACCTTCACTTTTGAACAGCTTCTCAACCTCCATTGAAACGGCCGTCTGCGCAATCGCATCCCTGGGATAGCAACTGAAGTTCTCCTCGGTCGGAGCGGTCGGGTCGTCGCCGATGAAATACTGCCGCTCCAGTTCTCCGGCGCCGTGGAAGACAAGCAGCGCCAAGCCCGCGATCACGTGCAGCCAGGACATTTCTGCTTGAAGCGACTTGAAGTTAGAGGAAAGTTTACCGAGAACCGAAACTTGGCGACCGCTGACGGAGACGGCTTGAAGATTTATGCGTAATTTGTGGAGAGACGTATTTACACGAGAACGCACTAAAATTCAAATGCAAGAGAAGGGTTCGGCTTCAATGTAGATATTTTCTAATCAATCGCAGTGGCCGACCACACAGGCAAGAATTGAAAGAAAAGAATTCCTCGCGATTTTCAAAGCTGTTGAAACAATGTATTGTACGTACGAAAAATGGCATGGGTTTAGGGCAGAGTGAAATTCTGCCAAAAACAATTCACTCTCTTGGGCACTCGAGATGCGAGATGACTTGCGACAATGAGAGGAAAGGAGTCTTTTTTTGAATCCCGTTGAGAAAAGTCATCTGAGCAGATTTGCTGATTTACTTTACCGAAGACAACGAAACGCATGCGTTTGAATGGCTTTTTGAGTTATTTCTGCTTCAGTGCCGATTTATTGAACAACGTGAATCACGTCGAATGCGACTTCATTAAGACTGCTTCAATTGAATTCGATAACACTTCTGAGTGAAGCTTATCTCGTTCGACTATTTTTCTTTTTGAGAAGAAACCGCAACAATTCTCATAGCATAAAGTTCGAAAACACAGTTATCTTGTTGAGGATGTGAAACGTACGTCTTTTATTCTTCAGAATACTAGGCTGGGAACTGCAAACAGTGATGGTAGCGAAAAGGGCAATTGCTCTCTGTGTATATTCGCTACTGAAAACTTCAAGAAACTTCCAAGGGGCTTTTCCGTCTTTCGAGCAAATGAGGCTTGACGGAGAGCGCGGAGGAAGCCCTAATGTTCCAGACCAATAACCTCATTGGGGACCTCGAACTTCCGGGACGTTTTTCCCCTTTCAGGACTCTTTCCAGGAGCATAGCTTGGAGGTTCCTTCCTCTCTCCGTGTCAGAAATTTTCAATTTGCTCTTTCTGTTCACATAGTTTCAAGCAATGCTTCCCTTCTGTGCGTTGTATCCGGATTCCGGAAGACATTCGTCAATCGCTTTCTTCTTTTGTGGCGAACAAAGTTTTCATGAGAAACGTATCAAAACTTCCATATTTGTTGACGAGTCTCTCGCAGTCCGCGGTTTCGTTCACGCATGAAATTTGAATTTTGTAGTCCGTCGTTCGTAGTCTGTACTTTGACGCGCGCGCGCTCTTTTTCTTCCAGATTATTCGTTCGGTCTTTTTCTTGCATCCACCTCGTTCTTTTCGATCTCTTCGACTCTTTTTGGTTGTTTCGTGCCGCATTTCGCTTATCAGCCATTGGATTATCACGGCGACACGCGTCTGCGGGTTTCGCCACGCGTCCATCCTTTCGAAAGCGCTGACGAAATCGCCCGTTTTGCTTTTTCTCGTGCCGAACACGCCACTTTCGCCGCCTCCTGTGTAGCCTGTTCTTATCGTCTTGTTCTTCAGTTCATTCCAAAGCTCGTCAGTCTCGACCTTCACCGGTACTTTGATGCCGACGGTGTCGTCTGGCGCTTCGCCCGTGGAGCAGGCGGCTCGGCCGCCTTCTCCGAAGCCGTTCTTGGCCAACATTAGTGGAACGGTACGCTATCCTTTCTTTGTTTGTTTCTCACGCTTCCACAAGCCTTTCCAATTCCATCTGTTTAGATCTCACAGACGCGCTTCAAGATAGCGCCATACAAGCGTGCGCCGCTGTCCTTCGATCATCATGTGCGGATCGACTACGGCTACTCCTCGCTGCAGCAGCCGCGTCTTCCCTGCGGCACCTGCTTCCCCGTGGCGAATCTCGATGTCTCAGAGTCGACGTCGGCGCAGGCGACGGGTCATTTCGGCAACAACTACGTTGATCTCCTTCAGGTTTGAAAACTTTACGATTGAGAAAAGACTTGTTCAGTCCTCGGCCTTTGGCGGTCCGCCTTGGCCGCTGCTCGGTGATCTCCAGCCGCCGTCGCGCTGGTTCGCCGACATTCGCTACACGATCGCGACGCCTATCCCGCACTCGTATCCGGGTGTGGATCTGGCCGTTCTTGATTCACCGAGGCTAGTTCTCTTTCGTTGCAAACTTCGAGGATAACTCGCTAGCGTGAAAACTTCTTCTTGTTTGCAAACCGTTTTCACAGAAACATACTCACCTAAAGGTTTAACATTGAAAATATTGAACAGTGACCAAGTAGCAAGTACTCTAAAATTTAACGAGCTGCTAAAACTTATTCCAATTTTCAACCAAGTAAACATTTTTGTTTTCAGAGTTCAAAACGTGATGCTGAATTCGCTAGAGCCGCGAAAGAAGGCGGCCGGTTACCTGCGCGGACTTCACGCCACGCTCTCTCGAGTCGTCTGTCGCTTCTGTGGCTGGCTGCTCTTCAAGGTCTTCCGTCGTCTCATGACGCGGCTTCTCGTTTGTCCCGCTCAAATGAAGCAACTTCAAATCGCTGAAAAAGTTCGTTCGCGGTGTTGCCTATGTTTCTTTAGACGGGTATTCCGTTGGTGTTGGTGCCGCTGCACAGCAGCCACCTCGACTATCTGATCCTCACTTGGACCGCGTGGCATTTCGGACTTCGCCTGCCGCACATTGCCTCTGGCGACAACCTCAATCTCTCGGGATTCGGGTTCGTTTCAAAGTTTTCTACTAAACTGAAGCGTCTAGTTGGCTGCTGAGATCCACTGGTGCCTTCTTCATTCGCCGGCGTCTCGATCAGACGGAACCGACCGAGAAGGACGAGCTCTACCGCGCCGTTCTTCGCGCTTACATGGAGCAGCTTCTCGTCAAGGGCCTCACGGTCGAGTTCTTCCTCGAGGGCACCCGAAATCGCTTCGGCAAGGTGCTTCTCCCGAAGAATGGCCTCATTTCCAATGTCATCGAGGCGGTTCAGCAAGGTTGGTTCTTATCTTGGCTCCGATATGTTTCAGGTGTTGTTCCGGATGTCTACCTCGTGCCCGTCTCGATTTGCTACGATCGTGTGGGCGAAGGAATCTTCCTCGCCGAGCTCTGTGGTCAGCCGCGGCAGCGCGAGAGCATGTGGCACATCATGCGCTCGGTCTTCAAGAGCTTCGGTCGGCCGCAGCGATGCGGCACGACTCGCGTCCACTATGGACAGCCAGTTCTGCTCTCGGTTTGCAAAGTTCTGCATTTTAAGAGAGTCTTAGGAATACCTCGGAAGTCTTCGAAATCCACCAGTGGCCAACGAGCCGACGCCCTTGAAGCATCTAGCCCATTCGTATTCGTATCGAGAGCTGGTGCCGTGGCACGACGAAGCCAATGTGCAAAGGACTCTGGTCCGGGCTGTTGGCTATCACATAGTTTACGGTAAGTTGTGTGATGGTGAAAGAATAGTTACACTGTTCTTGCCATATCATTAGTCTCTCGGCTTGAAACTTACAACTTTTTTCAGAAGCGAGTCGCCAATGTGGAATCACTCCGGTGTCCGCGGTGTCGACATTGTTGCTGTGCAAGTGGCCGCATGGAGTCTCGGAGAAGACCCTTGCCACGGACTTGGACTGGCTGTGTGCGCAGATCGCGAAGCAGGGCGCTGAAGTGATTGCCTATTCAGGAGATGCGGAAGTCATTGCTGAGGTTTGTGCTCGCTTCTTTGGCAATGTGTTTCGTGTATATTCTAAGGCTGCAAAAATGCAAAAGATCAGTCTCAGGACTTTTCGAGATAACAATCACCAGAGCCAAAGCACAACTATTTTTTGTCTTTCTAGGAAGGAGTTCGAATTCTTCAAGAGGACGAAGCGGTTGAAGTCTATGATGGTCTTGTTGTGCCTGTGGCGACGCATCGGGCTCGAATCCGTCTCGCCTACTCGAAGAACGCCCTCGCACAGCTTTTCTCACTTCATGGAGTTATCAGTAAGTTTCAACGGCCATACTTGTTTCCATGAGGATTGTTAGAATCTGCTACGGTGTTGCTGAGCGGTTTCTTTCAGGTCTTTGTGTTCTCTCTTCGGAGACGCCGCTCCAACGCGCAGCTCTCCTCGCCAAGGCTCTTCACGTCTGTGATGCTCTTCAGTTCGAGTTCATCTTCTGCAAAGTTCGTGCACTCTTCAGATTGGAACTTAGACTTTAGCCTTGCGAGTTGCTGAGCGAGAGGATTGGCGCGGTGATCGATGAGATGACGAATCTCTACACGGGCCCGTTGCAGTTGAACCTCAACGGCGGTGATGGTGTCCCGTACTCGGTTCGTTTCAAAGAATGTCATGTTTCAAGGTTCAGAGGTTTCAGATCAAAGATGAGGCGTCGTACTCAGTGTTGATCTTCTACGCCAACATGATTCGGCCCTTCCTGCAGAGCATCTACTATGTCGTCTATCGTCTCCAGGGCTTCTACAACAATCAAGGTTTGCGTGATTTGCTTTGTTAAATGAAGGGAAATCTTTAGAAGCCGACTTCATTCGAGATCTCATTCGCAAGTTGCTGAGCAAGGAGAAGGAGCTTCCGCTTCTTCATCTTCCCTTCGAGCAACTTCGTCAGTTCCTCCTCTTGTTCAAATGGGATTTGTTTAGAAGAATCGGTCAATTCGGATTCACTTCGAAATGCGTTGAGGCTGCTGCGCGAGAAGCGCCATCTGAGCGCCGAGGGACGACCACTCGTCGTTCTTGAACCGCAGAAACTACCCGAATACTCGAAGGACCTCACCGGCCTTCTTCAGTTCAATTATCCTGTGCCTTCGTAATCGTCGTCCTTATCCTTTACCCCGTCTCTTGTTCCATTTCTTTTGTTGTTCTTTCCTTTGTTGTGATGGTCGTTCTTGTGTGAGAGCAGGGTCTCGCACTCTTGTTGTCGCCCGTTTTGATGCTTTCTACCAATCTCTCTTTCCGAGTGCTTACATAATGATCTGGTTTTCTCGCCTTTGAAGTGAAATGTGCAGATTCTCTGTATTGCTAGGTCATAGAAGTAGAATTAGACACTCTAGTTATTGCTCTTGTGTTCGAGATAGAACGAGTAGAAGCGAAATAAAAGCATTGACGAGATCGTCTCTCAAGCCCAAGCTTTTGATTTGAAACTACCAGCAAACGAACTCCAATAAGCGAGTGAAGGAACTCTCGTTCACTTGAAGAAGCAGAGAAACGCACAAGCATTTCAACTTTTTTCAACAGTTGAGCCGATGGTTCCAGAAGAGGCATGAACGTCAAAGGCTTTGTTGGATTGAGATTCAGCTTGACACATTTACCAACGTCTCGCTCTTCAGAGGTTGACTCCTCTAGCCCCGTTTCTTTCAAAGTTCAGATCGGAAAAAAAGCGCTACACGCAGTTAACAGGTGAGCTGATTGCAACAACAAAGGCTCAGAAACCCCATTTATTCAACTTCAATACGGGACAACAAATCGCGCACGGCGAAGAACGGAATCCGCGTGCCGACAATAACAGGGCGAGACCAAGGGAAAGAAGCAGAAGACGGCGAATTAGAGCGAAAGAACATCATTTACATTTCATTACTTTCTTAACACGTCTTACATAAAGAGAGGGAGGGACGGGCATGGGATCTGGATGTTAAAACGAAAACATCGATGTGAGGAGGAGGAGCACAAGGCGAGAGAAGGAACCGGTAATGCGCAAGGGGAAAACAAGAATCCGGGCTACTTTGGTTGTTTTTGGATGTGAGAACTAGAAAGAGAAGAAAGAAAGGGAAGAAAGCGGGGATATCTTAGCGCATGAGAGAGAAAGCCTTGACACAAGGTACCGCGTAGGAGAGAGGAAGGAGGGTTTGTGAGTGAGACAGTAAGAGAGAGGGGGGAGAAAGACTACTGGGAAGCTGTAGCCGTGGCCGTTGTCGAACCGGGCGTCCTCGCCGGCGCCGCCTCCTTCTCCTTGGGCGGAATGACGATGCGCGGCTTCACCGTCGACGACGTGCGCACGGACGAGTCCTTGTGCACCTCGTAGCGCAGTTGCTCCGAGTCCGGGATCTCCAACTTGGCCTTCAGGATCTGCAAATGCGCAACGTGGTACTCCAACTGTTTCTCGATTTTGCTGTTAGTAATTTGAAATCTAGGAAACATAGCGGAACTAATCCCCGAATTACGCTGTGTCAATCCGCACAAATACTCTTCAAATTAGTTCTAGCTAACTCCGAACCACTTTTGTCTCGCGCGAAACCTATCTGCTACTAACCTGTCCGATGCGAAGATTGACATCGTCGCGAAGGGCATCACGGGTCCAGAGCGAGACCTTGTCTCCCTTCTGACGGACGTTGACGACGGCTCCGCAGATCGCATCACCGTGCTCCTCGAACTGCTCGCCGACGATGGCCATGAGAAGCTCGAGCCAGTACTGGTCGAGGAGCTGAGTGCGACGCTGCTTCTCCACGACCACCAGCCAACGACCGCCCTTCACGTTGTGCTCGTCCTCCCACATCGGCTTGATGCCCTGAAATATAAGTTTGCGTTTGGAGCAGCAAACCAATGAAAAGCACATTTTGAAATGAAAACAAATTGTGTGAAACATATGAGACTTCAACAAACCTCCTTGAAGAGATAGTAGTCCGATCCATAAGCGAGTCCCGAGGCGGTTTGCGTGTGGTTGTACAGGGCCCAGAAGTCCTCCACCGTGTCGAAGAGCGACACCATCTTGAGGCAGTCCTCCCAATCCTAAACGAGTTTAGCCCGGAATAAAGTGAACAAACCTTGTTTCGGTCAGCCTTGAGGTACCAGAGCGCCCAACGCGCCTGGAGGGGATGGCGGGTGAGCAGCTCCGGAGGCACCGTGACGTTCGCTGAGCTGTCGCCGGCCGCCGCACCACCGGCATCTCCCGAGGAAGACTGAAAAGCGCACGATTCACATCTCACATTGGAAACGGAATTAATCTTGTCTAGAGTTCCTCCCTTGAAACATTCTTGGCAAATGATTTCCGCGCAGTGAGAGCGAGCTTATGAACATGAAAATCCATTCGAAATCAGCACAAATTAGCTTCAAAACACAAGTGAAAGCGCGAAACAACGACAAAACATCCGTTTTTGATGCGCGAGAACTTACCGGCGCGGTTCGCGTCTTCGGGCTCTCCGCCTGTGACTCCTCGGTCTTCGGCTTCGCTTCTTCGGCCATCTCGCTTATCGATAACGCTGAAATCACGCGGTGAACACACCGAAACACGAAGAAAAGCGACAAGAATTAGGCCCGGCAAAGTCGAGACTGACAAAAGTGAATTCTGGCGGGAGGCGCGAGCGCGCGCAGGCTTGACGCGCGGCTTCACAGCGAACGCGCAACCGGCGCGCGCTTTTTGAATCCGCATTTTCGGAAGTGGGCTTTTCGCAACTTCGTTGTTTTCTTGGTTCCTTTCTCAGTTTTGTGTAGTGTTTTCTTGTTGTTTCGCCTGTATTACACTCTCGGTTTGCAGAAATAATGTCGTCAGACGAAGAAGACTACATGTCAGCGGGATTTCTCGAGAAGACGGAGCATGTTCGACCAGGTTTTCTTCTCGATTCAAAATTTTGACGGTTCAGGAATGAACTTGACGTTCCAACAGCGTCGGGCTCTTCGAGTCGAGGCGTCCAGGTTCGCCGCTCGCGAGGCACAGCTCAGCGGTCCGAAACGAGCTGTGATTGAGAAGGAACGCCGCGAGGAGGCGCTGGCCACACCAGTCGATTCGTCGTCGAAAGGCTTCGCTCTTATGGCCAAGATGGGTTTCAAGCCGGGCATGAGTCTCGGCAAGAAGAAAGATGGTTAGTGCGTGTTCTTTTCCTCGCCTTTAACCAAAATGTGAACTTCAGAGCACGACATGGGCTCGGGTATCAAAGAGCCGATCGCCATTGAGATGAAGATGAACCGCAAGGGTCTCGGTCACGAAGCTGATGAAGAAGCTAAGCGCAAGGAGCGCTGCGAGGCCGCCATGTCGAGGATGAAGGCTAGAGCTGCTATGCATGTGAGTTCCCCGGCTTCGTGGCTAATCTCGGTTCAGACGGTGCTCATCGGCGATTTTCGGAAGAGAAAGCGTGTCGAGACGACACAGAAGCAGCTTATCGGTGATATTTTGAAGAGTCGCAAGACGTGTCACGAGTTGGATCTCAGGTTTTTCTCTATAAACTTTTGAATTGGCTTCAGATTGGAAATGGAAGTGCCGGAGCAGCCGTGGTATTGGCCGAGTTATCGCGAGTCAGCGGCGCCCTCGGACACGG
The DNA here is from genome assembly GCA_034700245.1 of Poikilolaimus oxycercus. Classification (NCBI taxonomy): domain Eukaryota; kingdom Metazoa; phylum Nematoda; class Chromadorea; order Rhabditida; family Rhabditidae; genus Poikilolaimus; species Poikilolaimus oxycercus. The sequence goes on along the minus strand of JAQIXL010001965.1, from coordinate 3,360 downwards.
GCCGGTATCCGGGACCACCGCGACGACGACCACCCTGGGAGGAAGAGGACGAAGAAGAAGATGACGCCGTTTATCGCTACTCGAATGGAAAGCTGGGACCGAAGGAGATCCGCTTTGAGTATCTTCAAGATGACGAGTTGGAAGACAGGTTGGTTTCATAGATGCTTTGGAAATTGACAAATTAGTTTCGGTTGAGGGCTTTCATAGTAGTGCTGAAGAATATTTCATTATGGGGATGGGTTCAGTGGTTATTCTGGCAAATTTGATAGGTTTCACTCCTAGTGCAAAAGCATCGAACGGTTTTACTAAAGATGAGCCTGCACGCTTTCCCAATAAATCCAAAATCAATTCTTCTTGCAGATTGACGATTATCACCGAGTATCTCCGAACGAAGCACACCTACTGTGTGTGGTGTGGATGCCAGTACGAGAGCGACGAGCAGCTGCTGCGCGAGTGCGCCGGCGACACGCGTGCTGCTCACGACGATCTCGATGAACACGACTAGTCTTTGCTCTTTCTCTGTTGTGAATCTGTGTAGCTTGAAGTGTACGGGTAAACAAGTTGAAGCAGTTTGTTGACGAGGAAAAGATGAAACGTTTTTTATCGTTGATTGAATATCCACAACTTTGAAAACACGAGATTATGAATAATTTGTCTTCAAATGTTTCTTGTTGGATTGAAACCGAGCGAAATTTTCAGATGACTAGTGCAGTCAAGGTGCTAGTGAGCGGAGATGTCAACGGCAAGTTCTCGCAGCTCATCAAACGCGTTTCGGCCGTCAACCAAAAGGTTCGTCGGCTTTCTCTCTTGATTCTTGCGACTTCTAGTCGGGACCCTTCGACATGTTGCTGTGTGTGGGCGAGTTCTTCGGTCCTGAAGACGACGACAACGAGAAGGTGATGAACGGCGTCATCGAGTTCCCCATCCCGACCTACATTCTCGGTAAGAGTTACTGTCGCCTTGGATTTCGCTTTAGGACCTTGTTGTCCGTCAACGTCGGCTTTCTACCCGGAGGAGAGCGCAGAGTTCTCATCGAACGTGACCTACTTGGGACGTCGCGGGATCCTCAACACGGCCGCCGGTCTCCAGATCGCCTATCTCAGTGGCTGCGAGGGGAAAGTGGCGAATCCCTGTCAGTTCACGGACGATGATGTGCAGGTTTGTCTATTTTGCCATAGGATTGGTCTTCCTTTAGGAGTTGCTAGTGCCGGTTCGTGTGGCGAGCGGCTTCCTCGGCGTGGACATCCTCTTGACGGGGCAGTGGCCGGCTGAGGTTGGATCTCTTTAACAAAAGAAAGGGAAGATTCATTCAGGTCGCCCATCATTCCAACAATCAACCGACACGTGAAACCGATGGCTCTCCGCAGTTGTCGCGTCTGGCGGCGGGACTCAAGCCGCGCTATCACTTCGCGGGCTTGGCTGGAATGCATTACGAGAGATCGCCATACAGGTCGGTTTTAAGGATTTTGTATTTCAACCGAGGGGCTTCCATTTTCAATTTCTTGTGAATCGCGCCGTTTTAGAAATCACCGAGTGCTTCTGGAGCCAGCTCAACACGTCACACGTTTCATCGGACTCGCCACTGTGGACAACGCGGAGAAGGAGAAGTGGCTCTATGCCTTCTCGTTGGTTCCGTTGAAGAAGTTGCAACGCAGCGAGCTGACAGCTCAACCACCGAATGTCTGCGAGTTTCCGTACTGGGATCTTCTCGAGGCTATGCGAAAGAAGTCAGTTCTTCTGCTTCTAGTCAAAGTGCCTTCAGGGACATTGAGATGAACAAAGTGACGACGAAGGCGGGCGCCGGCGATAAGGGTCAGTTCTTCTTCGACATGACCGAGGAAGTGGAAGACAATATCGATCACGGTGGAAGGAAGAGACGTCACGAGAGAGGTTTAGAGTTGAAGTTTCAACTGAAGAGACGATTTAGAAGACCTTCACCAAGAGAAGCGTCAACCGCAGCAACCGTGCTGGTTCTGCCTCTCGAATGTTGGTGCAGAGAAGCATTTGGTGAGTTGGGGTTCGTGAGATATGTGGAATCAGTTGTAAAATGACCAATATTACGCCGAGGTTCGCGAGTAATTTGAATGCTTTAGGTAGTGTCCGTGGGCGAGAACTGCTATGCGGCGATGCCGAAGGGTCCGCTCGTCGACGACCACGTCCTCATTCTCAGTATTGGTGAGTGAGTTTCGCCTTGCAAATGTTTACTTATCATGAACGTTTCCTTGATTCACGCACGATCGGCATCTAAACAATGTTCTTCTTCAGGCCACATCCAATCGCTCGTTGCTGCACCCGAGGAGGTCCGAACCGAGGTCGAGAAGTACAAGCAAGCCTTCACACTGGCGGCGGATAAGGTTACTTCAGAGAGTTTTCTGTGAGGTCTTCAGGCTGGAAAGGCAGTAGTCTCGTTCGAGAGGAATTGGCGAACAGCGCATCTTCAGCTTCAAGTTGTGCCGGTCCCGAAGAGCTGCTCGAAGGCGCTGCGTGGAGCCTTCCTCAACCAGGCTCAGCTGAAGGGCATCGAACTCACACAACTAAGTCCCGAAGACAAGGTTTCTCTTCCTTCTTCTTCGACGAATATTCTCATTGAAGATCACGGAATTGGTGAACCCCGGCTGTCCGTACTTCTACGTCGAGCTTCCTGATGGATCGCGCCTCTTCGCTAGAAGCATGAACAACAACTTCCCGTTGCAGTTCGCTCGCGAGGCGAGGATTTCTTTGATTCAAGTAGACATCCTTTCTTCCAGGTCTTGGCCAGTGAGACGATCCTGAACTGCGAGGACAAGGTGGACTGGAGGCAGTGCGTGATGACCAAGGACCAAGTCAGTTTGAAAGTTTTCAAGAGTTTGAGAGTTTCAGGAGGCGGAGAAAGCTCAAGATCTCCAGAAGCGCTTCAAAGCCTTCGACTTCACCGAGCACGATGATAGTGACTGAAGCCGGTGAAGACGGATCGAGCAGAAGAAGCTTCTTGTGAGCTGAGCTAGGTGTTATTGTTGTGTTATTTGATTGAGCTTTCTTCAATGAGAATAAAGTCGAAAGGTGATCTCAATGCTTGTCTTGCATTTGTTGCAAGCACCCGGAGCTCCAGGAGCTCCAAGCTTACCGTCGGGTCCGGGAGGTTTCAATTCACTCATTTGTTTATTCGACCAGACCGCCGAAGCAGCACATCTATGGGCCATATTGAGAGATATTGTTGCTCAAAGGTTGGAAAAACGCGCTGTCCGGCGAGTCCGTCTTCTCCAGGAGCTCCTAGTTACCGGCGGGGCAGGTCGGCTTCACATTTCATGACCTCGTCGTGGACCTCCTGGATGGTGTTGTAGAGGGAGGGCACGACGACGAGCACCGTGCCGATGGCGACGA
>JAQIXL010001964.1:0-14978 GCA_034700245.1 Poikilolaimus oxycercus | reverse complement strand
CCGTAACAAGGAGAGCTGATCAAGAAAGGAAAAGAGTGAGAGGAGGACGTCGTGGTGAACATTGAAGAGCTGCATCGTGGGCGAATACAGAGACTCGCGGCTGCAATGCCAGCAAAAGGCCAGTGAATGAAGATGCTGACAATTAGCACCTTCACAGCCTATTGGGGTGAGCCCAAAGTAATGGCACTTTTTCGACTTTGAATTATTCTTCTTCGATTCTCGACCCGGTCCAAGGGGGAATATGTAACGACGGTAGAGAGTATCGAGGTGAAGGCGCCAGCCGATGATCCAAACATGGAACTACTCCTCCAGGCAAGGCCTTATATCGATGAACCAGCTTGTTCTCTTCAGCTCGTGAGCGACAACGCGGACGGCTTTAACGTGAATCACATCCACTTCATAAGCGACAGGATCCGCTTCATGCTCGACTACCAGCTACACGGCCAGCGAGGACGTTGAGACTAGATGCGAGGTGTGACGAGTGCTGTAGGGAAGCCGATCGAGAAGGCGTCCTTTACCACGCACAGATTTTACTCCGCAATCTTGAACTTGTCAAATGTGAAACGACGACGTTTTTATTTAGGTCTCATAGAAGCAGTAGAATGTGCAGGTGTAAGTTGCGAGTCAGAGGCGTCGAAATAATGTCTTGCTCAGGCTGCAAAGTTCTAAACACTAAAGAGCTCATTCTGATGCCATGCCCAAAATTTTTCAAAAAAGTGGTTTTTATTGACGAATGAAAAGTGTCCCAGCTCCGTAGAACAAATTAACCTAAAAAACACAAGTGCGGCACTTCTCAATTTATCTTTCTGGATTCAATAATAAAAAAATTCTGCTTTCACCATCATGAGGCTTGGCATCCAGGCTATGCATCTGCGCAGTCGAGTTTGCAATCTTCGAAAGCGCTCTGAAATCCCTTTGAATTTCAGTTTTGAGTACGGCGTTTGTCTCGTTTCGTTTTCTGAAAAAAAAGTTCTGGCGCTGGCAAGGGGGCGCGTCTGAAGCCCTGGCTTTGCGAGAGGGTCTCGCGTCTCTGGGTACATGTCAGCTCACGTCTGGAAGGGCATCAATGACCTCCTTTTCCTCCTCTTTGTTCTCCCTGGGTTCTGTGGGCGTGAAGTGACCACAAACGGGTCCTCAAGCTGTCTCAGAATTTGAAGTATCAGAATCTCGATTGAACCAACGTTATTATTATTACTTCGATGATTTTATTATTTCTCCACCAAAAATCATCATCGATGAGATGAAGACGCAATAGCTGCCGACCCGGTTCGCGGTGCACCAATTGGGGCGTTCGAACTTCTTGACGTCACTTCGGTCACTCGAGTCGCGATGAATGGACAACGCTGAAAGATGTTGTGTTAATTTCAACTCCAACAACTCGGCGCGTACGAAACAAGAAGCGAGCCACGAGGCAACCTTGGTGAGGAAGAGAGTCGTCGCATTGCGGATCTCTTTGTGGTGTCGCATGTAAACAATTGAATTGACATCGGCAGAGGCGAGAAGACCGACGATGTAGAATGGACCGACAGTTTTGAAGACGGGAACACCGAGTTGTTCAAGAATACCCGCGGCAACACTGGGAATGGTGAGGAAGATTAGGGAAGTGGTCAGAATGGCAAGGGAGAGGCGGTTTGCCTGGAAAATATGAGGAAGGAAAGAATACGAACCTGTTGAGTATTTCTATTTATAGGCGAGTCAACTCGTTGATGAAGCGTGGCCTGACTGATATGTTGTTGATACTGTCGAATCTTGAAAATCATAATAGCGGTCAAAAGAACGATAACAGCACCGAGGATCTGAAAAAAGGTTTTTGTGAAGTGGTAGAAAGAGGCGAACTGCGTTGCTGGTGCCAAAATAATAGCGAAATGTGTCGCTGTGATGGCAGCCCATTGCGGGACAACCCGGCTTCGGCACCCATTGATAGAAGACAAGGCCAAAAGTCACGTCGAATGCAGCGAGAAATATTCCCAGAGCGAGCGCGACCCCACTGAAGAGTCGGTGGTTGCGATTTCGAAAGACGACTGGGAAATAAAGCGCCTGGAAATTCCAAAAGTCAAACTGTGAAAAAAACAAACAGTAATTCGATCAAATGCAATCGCTGCGGTCATTGTGAGATTAATTTTCAGTTGAATCACCAGACAAGAGCTTAAAATGACCATCATGTAGGTGTTATAGTCAATGTCGTGACTCCTCCACCACAGTGTAAGCCACCACGAATAAGGCAATGCTAAAAAATTCAATATTAAATTTAGTTTAAGAGGAACTCACAATAAATGGAGAAAAGCCAATCTGAAAGGATGAGGAAGAAGATTGTACGTAGAGCATGGTTCGTATATAATCGTTTGGTCCTATGAGAATTTAGAAAAAAATAAATTCTGCAACAAACGTGCAAAAAATGTAGAGCACAAGTCCATTGGCAATTATCGAGAAGGTCTGCTGAAGAATGATGAGAATGTAAACGGCGAGATAAACGCCGAGCGGCGTGCCCACGACCGCATTACTGGAATCCATTTGAGAGAACTATCGTCGGCTGGAAAAGTGCGAAGCATCAAAACTTGAGAGTCTTCTAGCCAAAGCTGATAGAGAAAGGACTCACACACAGAATAAAAACTAACCTGGTTGACTGCATTGGGTCCGTTTGGCCTCTGGAGATGTTACCCATTGAAAGTGCACTAAAATTGCACTTGACGAAGAGAACTGAAAGAAATAACGTAATTTTAGCATTTCGTGCTACGAAAAGTTCACTCGACAACTCAGTTCTGAGCCTTTATAGTTTGCACGCGGTAAATACGCCTACGATAATGTTGACTCACTTGGCTTCAATTGTTCTCTAATCTACAAAAATGCAAAAGACACGATCTCTGATGGGAACGTGTGAAAGGGCGCCTTCCAGAAGTTGGACGAGAGGGCAGAGCATGAAAGTCTTCAACGACAACGCACTACGCAGCGTCGATCAACGCCGTCTCCCTCTAATGAAGGGCAACACAGCGAGACAGAGAACGACTCTCTCTGCCTGCAAATGGGGCTCATTTTGCCGCGGGGCTCACTGGCTAGCCAGCCCCTTCTTCTTCCTTCTTCTTCGGCTGAGGACAGAAGCACCCGTCGGTAAATGGATTAGGCAGATTCGGCAATTGAATATCCTCTCGTCGCGGTCTGTTTGGCTCGCCCTCTCCTGGAAATGAAACGTGCAGCTAAGATCAACAATTCGTTGTAACGGGCGTGAGAATGTCAAAAATCAGAAAAAATTCTCCTCAATGTGTCAACTGTAGTCGGTCATCCAGAGAAGCACGTGCTGATGGTTGTCAAAAGGTGATTGTTTACAGAGGAAACAGAAGTTGGCGAAGTTGGCGCTGATCAGAAAAGGCTTCAAAAGCGCAGAAATTTGAACTGGGAAACGAGAAATCGCAGCAATTCTCTTGGGATGCGCTAATTTTGACCGAGTTCGAAGCAATTCTCGATTTCTAATTGACTTGCACTGAGTTAAAGTATTCTCTGAATGCCGAGTGAAAACGTTGGCGTTGATCATTTTGAAGATCTTTGAGCAGTAAACGTGATTTTGGGTAAAGCCTCACATTCAAGAAGGCTAGGAAATTATTACAAAAAGAACAACGAATCTTCTTCAAATTGGTCGATGAGCAGTTGTTAGTTAAAGTTGCAGGAAAATTCTTTTTCTCGCCTCACATTCATGTTTCTTAACTTGCAGATACTTCGTAAAGCGGTATAAGTGGCAAAATTCTGAGTTCCCGGAAGTCTAGACGCAGTCCGAGCAAAATAGCAGCGTCTCCGCGTTACCTTCGATGGCACGTTTCTTTTCCCAAAGGGTTGATCGGAGGAAGTGTACCTATGGCGGCTAAGCGTTGGAATCTTTCCGAGAGAGAGGTTGTTTGAACTTGGCAAGGTTTGAGCGAAGGTTTCAGGCACTTTTATGTACGACACAGGGCTGCATTTAGTCACAAAATATTAGTCATTTTTGAAAGTTCGATGAGGCGTAAAATTCGTCGAAAGATGAAATGTAAGCGGAGACGAATTACGCTGCGACGAAAGTGAAACGAAAATACCAACTTTCGACGACGGCAATGCTTACAATGCTTGAATGTGTCGCCAGACGGAAAAGTGTTGATGGCAAACGAAAGGGTAGAAATTTCAATTGTTCTGAAAATCGACAAACACATCGAGTGAGCCAAAATGCTTTCATGGCCACTCCTCACTTTTTTCATCGCTTTCTCAATAACATTGAATGCTATCGAATCCCCAAAAGCGATGCGCCCCTTCAGCACACAACAAGCCGAACTCATGGCGCGCCTCTGTGGTTGGCCATCGTAAGTTTGTTCACTTCGTAAATTTGCACTAAAAACTCGACAAGCGCAACTATTTGTGATCAGGCCAAACTCCCCGGCTCATACCAAGAACGAGTCTTATATTGCCACGGTCTTCGACGGCAACGTTAATAGTCCGCGTTATTGCACGGCGTTCCTGATTTCGTATTATCATGCGATCACCAGTGCCTCGTGCTTCCTGGAGTAAGCTCTTTTTTGTTATTGAAGGTGTGCCACAGCTCTGCGGGTTTTGCTACGAAGGATCTTTCTGGTTACTCGATTTATATTGGCGAGTGCTTTATGCACGCCGACACCAGTGCCTCGGCGACGAAGCAGCTTTTTCAGGCTCTTTCAGTTTTTTGAAAAAAAATTGCAGTCTTTCAGGAGTGCCACGTCACTGGCCGTGATATAGTACGCTTTCACGCTAAAGTCAAGAGCTATGTAATGCTGCAGGATTTCGTTCAGGCAAGTCGACGAATAATGGCGCTTTCAACCTTTCTTGTTAAGAAAGGAACGGCAAACTTCGTTGTCGTAGCTTTTGAGTACCAAGAAGGCAAGTTTCCCAACCAAGACGGAGTGACGCATGTTACTCCAATTTGCTTGCCCCCAGCCGGCTTCGACCACCGCGGCCAGATGTTCGCGTATTCAGCTGGGAGCTATGATAAAAATCGTAAGTCGTTTATATGGCCACCTTTTCTGAATAGAACTTCGCCGGTCGGAATATCGCCCGGTTGGGCTACAAATTAGTGAACCACGAAAGCCGGTGAGTATTTTTGGCGCAGAATTAAAAAAATCTTCTCCAGAATTGCGTGGGCGACTTTGATCATTGCGAATCACTCATCTATGGTGAAATTATGCCCGCGCATTCGGATCATGGAGAGTATCAGGAAGTATGAGCGCAAGAAAGAAAATCTTCTGTTTCTTGCCAGGGTGACGCCGGAGGCCCTTGGCGAATTATCGGTCCCGGTCCGTTGGGCGAAGCGCGTCGATACGCGGTGGGAATTCAAATCGATGAAAAGCGAGCGTCGAATCTGAAAGAAGCAGGAGTAGGACCTTCATATTTTGGCGCTGAAGAGGCTGATATACATTTAGAAAAGAGCGGCAATATACCTGCCGCATTACGGCACATTTATCTGCTGGATCGTCGGCCTCTGTCGAACGACGTCAGCGCATGAATTGCACAACTATTATCTGAACGGTAAGAAAAATCATTATTCACTGAAAGTGGAATGTTTAGGGGATTTGATTGAATTGAAAACTAAACAACAAGCCAGAGTCTTTAACGAAGAGTGCTCAACGGACGAATTTATCCAACGATTGATTCTTGAGCTCCCATTAACAAGACTGACCAATGATGAGGCCAAGACGCTAAAAGGCATCTGTGGACGACGAAGCAATGAAGGGTGAGCTTTTTAAGCTCGAGTTCATCTTTAGCTCTTCAATCGGCTTTGAGCGCTCCGAACCTCAAGAGCGTCACCCCTGGACCGTGGTTGTTTCGGTCTACTTTCTATCCACGCCATTGTACATGAACAAGGAGGAGCTAAGGACTCTGCGACCTGACCTTCCCTATGAGGAGACTGAACACTTGCTGCATATTTGTAGCGGATATTTTATCTCCAGACGACATGTTATTACATCTCATTCCTGCGTATCAGAGCACACCTCTGTCAAGCACAACGACGGCTACCTCAACATGAAGTTCAATCACCTTAAAGTCACTTACGATTCAAATTGTTTTGATGCAACCGACGTTCGAACGCCGGAATCAAAAGATTGGTTTGAGGTAGAAGCTTCGATTGTTAATTCTGCGTCCATTTAGAATTGTGGAAACAATGAAAAAGGTCGAACAGTCTCCGTTACGGGCGCTGTGATGCATTTCTGTGATGCGACTTGCCAACAGGAAGGCGTCTGTTGATTTTTCGTGCATCACAAATTTTCGTTCTAGAGAGAGTTCGGCATAATGATCCTGCAAATTGGCGAGGACATCGAGGTGTCCGACAAGGCGCGACCGATTTGCATGCCACCACATTCTGCCGATACAACTGCGTTTGAAGGTGAAATCACGGGCATCGGTGACAACATTGGTCTGTTTCCGTTCTTCTCAAATTATAAAATACGCTTCAGAACGGTCGACGAAGCGAAATATTCACTTCCACACGAGAAAAATCAATGTTCCCGATTTCCATGCTTGTGTGTCTACGTTTTCAAATCAAGCGTTTGGACAGACGTCTTGCACAGTTATATCAGAATTCAAACAATCGTCAACCAATGCCGGCATTTTCAAAGTAAACGCGACTTGATAGCTTCAGAACAAAATTTAAGGCTGACCGCGGAGCAGCCGTGGAGGTGGAAGGCAGTGATCGAGTGGCGGCTCGTGGAACAATCTTGCAGAGACTGGTTGAAAACGTGAGGGCCTGAAACGATCAATGAAAGTTGAAGCAGAATGAAGTTGAAATCACTGTTAGTCGCGCCTCAGCGGTTCATGACTTTGTCTGTTTGCACACAGGCGTTTGTGGCAATGGCTACAATGAATTTGTTGGTTTGAAAACATTTCGTTGGGAGCAATATCTGAAGCACAGTAAGTGGACTAGAGTCAATCTTACTCACTTCACGCAAGGCCCCTTGTTTCGTCCTAAAACGGATCAGGAGACCGCACGGCTTTCGACTGGCTTGTTTCGCAATAGTCGCGAAGGAGTGGATGAACTTGTGCGCTTTAGTGCATTTTTGACGGAAGTTTCAGAAAAATTCAAAAGATCTTCGGGCTCGAGTGCTAACCAACGAGAAGCGGCCGCCGTTCAAACGACTAACGCGTCAAGAAAACGACGAGGCTCAAAAGAATTGTGGCATTGTGAAGCCGAGACCTGGGTTTTTCTAAACTCTTAATGGCAACTTTTGAAGATGTTCAGGCTTCGAGTTGAAGGCGGTAAACGTATTGATGTTGGAGAAGCACCGTATTTTATCAAAATTTCAGATTACGAGGTTTTTTATCATTGTAATTTTGAAAAATTTCGTCGTAGACTCCACCAGGTGTTCCACGTTGCGGTGGAACGCTCATCTCACCGTGGCACGTTCTTACAGCAGCGCATTGCGTTGTTAAACGCTGGCCAGCAGATGCGTAAGATTTTTACCCAATTGTTATCAAGTTGCTTACAGGCTTTATGACCCCAGCTGGAAGGACTTGGCTCCTTTCGAAGTAGAGAACATGCGCGTACACTATGGCGCGGTGTGTTATGATTCAGCCCGACCGGACAAGATGAATTACGTTACGGATGTTGACTTGGTCTGGTTTTTCTCGATATTGGCAGCAATATTTTAGCCCTGTCCGCATTTGGATTGGAAACAGAAGATTGTGCGAGTGGCTAATGTTATTCTTCCGCTGGAATATCGACAGATTTTTATTTTCAAGAGGAATCGACCAGGAAATGTGCGATTTTTTGGTGAAATAAAGCGAAGGCCAAACTTATAGGACAGTCTTCATACAGATTTTGCCCTGCTGCATTTGGCTGAGCCTATTGAAGTCAACGAAAATGCAAGCTATGCATGTGTGCCAAAGACTGAAACAAAACGCGAGGCAATGGCCACATTTCAGCTCGTTGCAGCAGGAATAAATAGTTGGTTAATTTTTGAGTCCCGGCATTTTCTTTTCAGCCTTGTTGCATCAAACAAACATATTTGTGTGGAAAGCGCCAATATCCTTCGACGAAATTACATGCGAACATTGTCCTCAAATAAGCCCGCCGGTTTGTTTCTACATTTTGATCTTAGACTGTTTAGAAATCAACAAACGGAGCGTTTTGCAAATATAACGTTGAAATGTGCCACCGCAATCTGAAAACCTCATCAGTGACGATCAATCAAGTTCGTCGGAAGTTTTCTTTATTATAAACACTTTGAAACAGGGAGACAGTGGCTCACCAGTTCTTCAAATCGATGCGACTAATCGTCATACCATACGCTATTTGGTTTCGCGGGGTTCAAAAACTCGCGATAAAGTGACTGTAAGCAGTGTTTTACGGCTTTTATCTAACTTTTTCAACAATATTTTGCTGACAAAAATTAGAGCGACTGTAGATCGCGTACAATAACCGCATGCAATCTGTGACATTCGTTCGAGTGGATGCCATCTCTCGGTTCATTTGCTATCACGCCGGTGTGTGCGCCGATGGTTACAACGATATTGGGAGCATGGAGGAAAAGCATCTGCGCTATATGCGTAATGGTGAGTTGCTTTTTCACACAGAGAAAAGTACTGCAGAAATCGAGGAATGCCGCCTTGATCCCTAACTGCCTCTATTGAACAAATGCCAATAAAATATCGCGATGTTCACTGTCGTGGAGAGACAAAGACAGCGCAAAATTTTGCCAAATTTTAAAAGACGCCAAAACGGCGCCTTTTGAAGGCACTGCTCCTGGTCAGATCGTGGTGGTGAATTCTTTTCATGGTGAAGCTGACCACTCGTGCCTTCATTGTGAGAAATACGCAGTGCCTTGAAAACTGACACTAACCGTTTATCTGACACAAGTTTTACTTTTAGTTAAGCACCCGATGAAAGTAACTGGCAGTAATTTTCTTGACCCGCTTGTTCAAAAATTGCTGACCCGTAGTCCAGCTTGAGCTTGTTTACTATTGCTGAAAGCTTTCTTGGAAACAAAAAATTAAAAACTTACATTCAAACAATAGCATAGCGGCAATAGAATTGCGTTGGTCATGCATTTACTCTGCGTTCCGTATTTGTCCAATCTCTCGAAAGGCTCCTTGTTTCCAATGGCCATCAAGGAGAACTGGCCTCTGGTATCTCTTTGTACCGTCGTCTAAAAGCTTTTCTTGACTGAGGAAGAAGCCAAACCTTAAATTGAGCATTTGCTGGCATGACTTCAATCGTCACTTCATAAAGTCGAATAAAATGCCTTTCGTCAATTTCTTGGACGCTCGTAACCTGAAGGATTATTATTTTTAGAGAAAAAGAGGTTCACGCACATTTTCTAGCATGAAGTGTGAACAAAATCCGAAGGCGTCTTCATGATTATCCAAGAAAGTGTTGATTTCATCAACAACAAAGTGTCCAAGCGTGTTTCGAAGAACAGCGTCGGTACTAAAAAATCGCTATGAAAAGTGACAGCAACTTACTTTTCGAAATACCGATACGTGCACATGCAGAACTCGAGTGGAATCGGCAAAGTTTTGCAGTTTCGTGGACCGTGAATTGGTCGGAGGACAGAGGATCCGGGCAAGGTGATGCCTAGAGGCTCGGTGAAGTTCGGATAGTCCGTGCCCTTAGAAATCTAAAGAGAGGGTTCTCTGTCTTAAGTCTGACGAAACCTCAAGAATATCTTTGAAGGTTGAGTAGACGTCGAGATGAGTGATGAGCGTCGGTGCGTTGGCGTGAAAGTTTGCATGCAACTCGAGATTCTGCAGATACTTTTTTCTCTCAGAGCGGCAAACCTCAAGAGGCTCCCTCAATCGCTTCGGCATAGTCAAGTACAGCGTGGGGTTCTTCATTTCAAAGCGACCGAGCTGAGTCTTGACGATCTTCCCGTATCGAAGGCCGTGATCGCCCATGAGGAAGATGAAGGAGTTCTCGAGCTGCAATTTCGTTCGTAAATGTTTGAAAAAGAGAGGCAAGCGCTCAAGTAGGTTTAAATTATTTTTCGAAATTGGGAAACAACCAGAACATCATTGATGAGAGGCGAACGTAGAGAATACTGAATCAGCCATAAAACTCACTTCTTTTTCATGTTGCTCCAGAAACGTCGCGACATCGTGGTCTGCTTTGAAGAACTGATTGCCGCCGTCGTGTCCAAGATCTGTGTTCCAAGTGAGACTGAACTTGGGCTTTCCTAAAATCGTCAATCGTGCTTCTTCTCGAAGTTGAGTACCATTTTCTCTTGGCGCTTTCACGAATTGACTGAGATACTCAAACTCCAAGTGATGCTCTTCGATGCACTCCTCTTTCAATGTTCCCACCTAGACATTTTCTCATCAAATCAAGCTTGCCAACCTTGTATTTATCGCTTTTTGTGGTGTAATATTTGTGCATAAGCTGACGGAACGGTCTAAAATCAATTGTCTTCGAAGAGAAGGAAAAAGCTTACTCCAAGCAATGATCGCATGGCGGCTTCTTGAAGTGCTTACACTTGAAATAGCCGAAAATGGTTGCGTAGTGGCACAATTCAGCGAGCATTGTCGTGTAGCCTAAATTTCTTGTATTACGGTATCAAAGAAAGTGAACCGGCTTGTCGGAAGTCTGTCATGATGAAGCCCAAGTCGTCCAGATATTGCTCGCACATCTTTTCTGGTTCCCACTCAGCCGGGACATCTGGAAGACCGACGGCCTTGCGGGACAACGGAGTTGGTCGCTTGCCTAAAAACTTTCTGATCCAGAACACGCCGGAACACCACACGATTGTCAGTTGCAAAAATTCTCATTAGATGGCTGTTCTAGGAAACTCACCGAAAAGAAAGGCGTAGGCATTCGGACGACTGTTATGCGCCATTTTGTTCAACTTCGAGAACGGGATGGCTTGGTAGCGGTACGTCAGAATGCCGAGCGTCTTCGGCATTGTTCTGAAACACAAGATTTTAGTTAATTTTGAAATACTGTTTGAGGATCGTCAAATGCAGGCGCAATGCGGAAATGAAATACGAGATGTCTCAAAACAAGCATGAAACTCACCTCAAAATCTCGGTGTGAGCCAGCGAGTCGAGCACGATGATGTGAACGTCTGGTCGTTGAAAAGAGGCCGGCTGCGAATTGCTATTGATGTGAATCTCAAACCTCAGCGTTTTTTGATGAAGAACTGGAAACACTACTGGAAGCGGTACCCGATTTGGTCTCTCTGAAACTGCTTATTGTTGGATTTTCTGCCATAAAATGTTTTGCGCCATCACCCATTAAAGCTGTAATCTCCAAGACTTCAGCTATTGAAGCTTGCAGAAACGTATGTGATTTTAAAACACATTCTCACTATCGAAACAACGACTCACTTCGGAACATAGACCTGTGAGTGCGCGTTCTCCTGCACCTTCTCGTCGCCCCGATAACACTCCGTGGCGATGACATCACAATCCAGTTCCACACCTGAAGGTAGTGAGACGACGATCTTCGAATAAAAAGCAATTCGCCCACCTTTCGAAGTCGGCTGCGTGGCATTGATCACACCATTAGTGCCCTTGGCGACAACCGTGTGAAAGTCTTCGAGATATTGACATCTGAAACATTGGCCATCTCGTTTGCAAAAGGAAATGCTACCGAAAGAGACAGCGTAGATCTTTCCAAGCGCGAGCCCTCTCATCAAATGACAGCACGCCTTTCTCGAGTTTTGTAAAGGAAAACCAAGTTCGGTTGCATTTCGAGAGAGCGTCATAAGTTCGGTAGACATATGGTTGTATCTGAACAAAGCGTTGAAGGAGAGAAACTGCAGAAACCTCTTTGTCCCACGGATCCCAATGCCTCACAGGGCACTCGTCGAAGATGTCTATTCGAGGCGGGTCTGAAAACGAACGAATGCAATTTGTCTCACGTTCGGCAAAGCGTTTTGTATTGATAAGTTTCCATCCTTCACCTTATTTTATCTCTACTTTTGTCGAGAATGGCGGTGGCTTTATCGTGATATCAAATTAACGGAAGTATCAGTTCACTATTTTTCAAGTAAGTTTTTCTGGATGCTCTAATTCTTCTACGTAGAAAACCAAAATGATTGCAACAGGTGATGGGGACCTTTAAAATCAATTCCAACCCTCTTTGCAGATGCCAGTCAAAACCTTCGCTACACCCGTGAATTACGGCAAACACTGGGACGACGCGCTTTGTAGAACACGTTTCGAGGGGTCATGAGCGTCTTCGCCCTTCCATCGAAGAAGAAGCCCCCACGTGGTGGTTTCGCTCTCTCATTGCCATACAACCCCGTTTGAGGCTGGCTTGCCATCGTTTCGTTTCTCTCCCAACGTCTCCCCCGTCCCCTATCTCGTAGTGCGCAAGAACTTAAACTGGAAAAAATTCCGCACAGTGGAGCCCTCATCGAAAACAAAGACCCCTCGTCAACACGGCCGACACACTTTTTTTTCTGACGTTAAAAGAGAATGTCTTCCCTTGACATTCCCTAGGTAATGACGGGACGACGGGTAAGCCTACTCAATGGTCGTAATTGTCGAGTCGTCTTGTATTTCCTGCTTTGCGTATGCCGGCGTCATCAAAAGGAAAAGAAGAGGTAGGGTCCCAAAAGGGCCAGTCTAATGTTAGAAAAAAGTCCGCTTCCTGGCTTTTGAGACATGTCCGATATAGCCGACCTGGGTCACTTTAAAAAGTCCGATGCTCAAACATCTAAACAGGCGTTCTAGACCTTCGCCATGGGTGCGCCTGAGAACTCGTTGGTCCATGATCTGCGTGCGTGCGAGGAGTGCGCGCCTTTTTGCCACTTTTCTGGTTTTGCTCCCCGTCGACGGACGCCCGGCGGCGAAAGCTCTCATCGTCAACTAAGCACATCAAGTGCCATTTCTTCGGGGACGACAGCACCCGACAGGATCAGATCAAAAGGGTTCTTCAAAAATCAAGAACCCACGTTGTTCAAAGACATTGAAGCCAAGCTTGAAGAAACAGACTTACCGCCAATTGTAAGAGTGCTCGTGGACATGTCGGTTTCCTTGTCGTAGAGCTCAAAGAAGTTCATGCACGCGAATAGAATTGTGAGGCAGACGATGCACAAAAGAACAAATATTCGAACCACCTAAAGCAAGTCGCCCATTGAACCCTGACGAAAGACTTCTCAACTAATTGTACGAAGCTCTTAACACGGACCTTCACGAACATTGTATTTACCGTCGAATTCATGCAGTTATCGAACCAGTAGCCGAGCGAGCCGGTCAGACGCATCGTTTACTTCTCCGCCACCGCTGCGTCTCCTGCAAGGTCTAGCTCTTTTATACCAAAGTTCCAAGAGACGTTTCCAAGAAAGACAAGGTCGATAAAGGTCTCAGAGGCAAGACGGTGGACATGGAAGAAGTTGAGAAAAGAGAGAGAAGGCGGCGGCGGCGAACGGCAAAAAGACGACTCACACCGCTCGCTCGCCGTCGCTCGTCGCTCAGTGGCGGCGGCGGGGGCGCGCGCGCGTCCTCGTGAAAGTGGGCGATGATGGCAGTCCTCCTTCCAACAAGCAAGAAGTGAGAGTCTGGTTAGCGGAGGAGCCGGCGTCGTGCTTCTTTGCAACCTCGTGGAGGGAGGAAGAAGAAGAGGACCGCTTGAGTGCCAGTGCTCGACTCTTACTAGTGTTGCCCCGCCTTGGCATCTCTCTCGTTTCTCGTCGTCGTCGTCACCTTGCCTTCTTGCCTTTCTTTTCTGGTTTTTTGTCTTATGGACGTGCGTTGTAAATTCTGGCGTCTCTAAGAAAGAACGAGCGGGAGGAAGGAAAAACAGCGCCTGCCAACTAGCGAGACGGCAGAGTGAAAAGAAAGAAGAAGGAGGTTCTTGCACCTAGAAACAAATGATTCTTCATCCAGCGAAACCACACAGAGGCGTCGACGCGCGTGCTCGTCGCCTCCCTTCCCGTTCTCGTTGTTTGGGGTGGCAGCGGTGACCCGAGGCGGACAGGTAAGGTGTGGCTTTGTGTGCCTTCCCCTCCCTCCTGAAGAACGTTTAAGACTGTACGAGGGCGGGGGCAACTTTAGTGCTGGCAGCACCGGATGTTTTTCAGGAAAATTGGGAGAGACGAGCACTAAATCATGAGGGACACAAAGGTTTCGAACCACCCCCGCGCAAGCGCATTCTCTCTTCGTTTTTGTTATTTTGTTCGGTGAACACGTTAGTGTCGAGCGCTGGTCATTCGTTTCTCTAGCTCTGCTTTTTGCTGGAAGTTGGCGATTATGGCATACGCTACACATGTATAGTAAAGCGCGAGAAAGAAATGAGAGCACAATATGGTGGCAGTTCTATCGCTTGGCCATATCCTTTCGAGTGGCATGCGGCAGGACCAAATCATGTGTGAATGCGCGGTGACTTGAAATTCTTTATTGAAAGACCCGTATGTTACAAACAACTGTGAAAGACTTTGGAAGAAATGAAAAGTCAATCCGAGGGAGTTGCGTGACATTAGTTAGTTACCCGCTTTGCTGAAAACCAGTGAACTTTTGATTAGGAAGACCACGAACGTCAAGGCAGTAGCAGAGCGGCAACAGCACCGAGTTCTTCACACAACTGCTCGTGTTGCCGTATCGATTCAACCTCTCGAAGGAGGCTTGATTGCCCATTGAGAGGACTTGCATCTCTCCGTTGTGGCTGTGAACCATTGTCTGCAATCCATCCGAATAACGATTCAACTGCATGCGTCTCAAAGATGCTTTTAATTTACGAGCATTTATGAAAAGTAATATTGTGTGTTCGCTGAGAGCTGCTTTCCTTCTTCAGATTCGACGAAAAGCAAATCATACTGCCGCCTCTGTGCTTCCTTTACCCACAGGCGTTCAGCGCAGTCAAAACATTTCGGTTTTCGATGTTTCAAATTCCGGACTGTGTTTCGTTTAGCCCAAAATCAAATTATTTCGCGGTAACGAATAATGTTCTAACCGTGCTCAGATTTTGAGTGTTTTTTTGCACTGAGAGGAAGAGCGCAAGTCGAATGTCGGGGGATTCCCGTTTTCAGAACGTTGATTCAATCAAAAACATCGATTTT
>JAQIXL010001963.1:0-14979 GCA_034700245.1 Poikilolaimus oxycercus | reverse complement strand
AAACCAAACTTCCCCTTTTTACGAGCAGTTTTTATAACAGAGAATTTCGCTACTTTTCTTCAGGTGCAACGCACCTGCACGTCACCTGCAGGGCTAGCGTCTGTGGGCTTGGGCAATAAGAATACAACCCCCGTTAGCATCCCTTGTTGCCTCGCGAAGGCCTCGCCTCGCTCGGCTTTCGCTTCGACAGACACGGGGCTGCGCGGCACCTGACGCTCAATGCCTACTATCTAGAAGCTATCCTCCTCAGCCGCCCCAAGGGAAATGATGCTGGATGTATCGTAAAAAGTAAAGAAGGTTGCCCCGTAGATTTCATGGGTTCAAGTTTCTCCAGTCTTTTGGGCTTCCGATTGACCTGAAACTTTTCCATTTCGAGATGGGCACATGTTTGGCTCAAACTCAACTAATCCGAAAGTTCTTACCTCGGGCATAATCTCCGTTACCGGGGCTTTCGAATGGTATATTTCGCTCCCAAAAAGGAGTTGAAAAAAGGCCCTAAACCCCTGGACAGATTCAACTCGACAAGCATGCAAACAAACAAACGGACACCAAACTTTTTGTACACATAAAAGCAGCTGTATCTTTCTCTTCACTTGACCGATTTCTGTGAATTTTGGATATGTTGTGGAGCTCGGCGAGAGCTATCCGCGGCTTTTTGAATTAGCCAAAAAGGTTGAGAAAAACCCAAGTAACGGTCAAAAATAGATTTTGAAAAAGTGCCGACCGCGGGGGCAAACCAAACTTCAGGCGGCGCTTCGCGCCGCCTGGCATAATCAATGAGATGCTTTTTTCATTTTTTTTTCCTAATCACATACTAATTGAAAGCCAAAGGACACGAATCTTTAGAAAAAAGTATTCAACGGTATTGCTTACATGTATGTGTAGTTCGTATTAGCCAATTTTCTGCTTTTGTTCAAGCAGCCGCTGCATCTAAAATAATGCTTCACATTCTTACTTGGGCCCAAAAGTTCTTACTTGTATACTGTACGATCTTTGCGGTAAGCGTATGTCGAAGTGTCATTCCATTTGTAGACGCGTCCTGGGAACTTCATGCTCGGTGTTACCAGCATAGAGTGCTTGCCCTAGAGAATAATGACAGCACCGCTTCCGTACATCAGCGTTGCGTAAGAAGTTGCATTTGCCGTAGTCGAGAGCCGGATTCAAAAAGTAATCCTTCGATGCGAAATTAATAGTTTCGACAGAATTTTCGTTTCTGATATCCTCATTGCCAGTATCTCCGTTTAGTTCAGAGCTACTTTCCTCTTCAAAGTTTCCGGTTTGTTCTTCTTGTTGTGCAACAATTGCCGCGCGTTGCTGGTGGCGACGCAAGTCTTAAAAAAACTTCTTTAAGTTCACCATCAACTGACGTTTCTCGTACGTTTGCTGAAAAACTTTCCCGCCAAAAGCGGTTAAAATCTCGTCTACTTCTTCCTTAATAGAGGCATTTTCTACAATACTTTCACAGACCTTTCCCAAATCTTGAACTTCGTTCATTTTTGGGATTTCCGAAACAAACCGATCGAAAAATTGTTTTCCCGTTAATGAAAAATCCTGCTTCCTAAAGAGTTCTTCAAGTGCTTAGGGAAAACAATACATTGCTTTTCGAGCTAAAGCAAGAACTTTGTATCGTAGTCGCTTGGTCAGATGATCAACGAGACGGCGAGGCTGGCAAATATGAGGTCGAGCCGGGTTATTGGGGTCGTCAACGAGCCGGCCATTAGTCATTCTTCTTAAAATCGCATCAATGCAGAATAATGCAGGAAAGTAAACTCCTAGAGAAATATTCTGCGCTACTTACAACAGCGGTCCGCGTCGTTTTCTAGTGGCCTCACTTATGCGAAGACAATGGCGACACCTACATACAGCCAGTATTTAGAAGCTGTGACCTAATCGAAGACTTACCCAAACGTGGTGGGGTTCAATCTCTGCCATTCGGCCCCATATCCAAGATGAGACGAGTTGACTGTGAGAATTACGGTTGGCTCCTCCTAGAGACAATCAAATGTTTTGTTTTCGTACGTGTTTAAAGGAAAGAGCACGATATGGAAAGGAAGCTTCTCGATTTGGCGACATGCTACGCGGACGTTTTGGCGACGGCGTTGAGGTTGCATTGTCGGTTCCTCGCCGTCGTTTGATGCACATATCGTTTCTTAGTCTAACGCGAAATGCCTTCACATCGGTCTTGTCTACGGCCTCCAAGATAATTGCTTTTGCGTCCTAATATTATAGATACTTTGAGTTACCAATAGTCAGACAGAAATACCTCGGTGATTCTCTTGAAGTCTTCGTTTTCGACTGATACATTTGAGCGACAGTTTCGGAAAATTTCTTCCATTTCTTCCAAGTTCATCTGGGGTTTTCTGAACATGAACCATATTACTACAAGGGAATGCCAACCTTTCAAAGTGTTCCTTCATTTGCTGAAAAATTAGCGCTCGCAGCCGCTTGACGATTACGTCTGTCTGAAGTGGCGGCTTACAAAAGTGTGCGATGGCGGGAAAATCGGGATTTGTTAGAAGTCGCGTTCCTTGTCGTAGCAGTTTCGGTTTACTGCATCCGTTTCATGATTGCAAGACTGAAGTATAAAGTGGGCTTACAGTCCATTCGACATGTGTCTCTTGCTGTCGCATCCTCGACACCTAATAAGAATCAAAATCGCAAGTTAATGGCAGTCAGGCACTCACATGTACTTACGCGCTCCGTTTTTCAATTCAGAACCGAAGCGTCTCCACTGATAGACATGTCCCGGGAATCGCTCGCTTACGGTTTCGAGGCTTTCATAAATATTCTAGAAGAATGCGTGTAGATGAGAGCAAGAAAATAGCCCAAAAACCTTATCATATGGTACAAAGTAGACCGTGTCGGAGCCGATGAGCATAATCTAAAACAATTCGTCTTCTAATAAAACACAGAGAGCGGATACCTCTAGCGCTGTAAAAAAAACGCCGTGAGAAAACGCTGGATGATCTGTGTTAGGGGCGGCTCTTTGAGGTTCATTTAGGTAGGCCGACCGGAACGCATTTGAGGGTTGACTTCAAAGAGAACACCGACGAAGTGATAATTGTAGGCACGGCTCATGTGACCGAGGCTGCATCTCACAGACCACCACCTCAGTCTGTCAATCAACAAGGAAGTTGATTCTGCTGGGAATGGTCTCCTCTCCCGCAGACACAGTGCTACAGAATATTTTAAGGTCTATCCACAAGATTTTCCTTCACTTATCTCAGTAGCACCTTGATGATCGACAATGCTAGATTTTTTTTTCTCTCAAAGCAATGAGACGATTTTGAAAGACAGACAGAAAAGATATTGAAACTCTATAAAGTGCTAGACACGCAAAACTTGTCTCACAGGAATGTATTTAAGAAATTATTCATTACATGTGCGCCTTTTAAAGTCTGATCAGCGTGAGACCAAATGATCAGCGTGAGACCAAACGCACGTTTCATACTGTGCTCGATACACAGAATCCGCACGATTTCGCACAGTTTGTCATCTTAGATTTGTCGGAGTAGGTTGTCGAATTGCAGAAGGCGTTCTTCACCCATGAGGCGCAACTGAAATCGCCTTAGGAAGAGGAAGAGACCAACTTCGCATTCCTGTCGACGCATTCGTATTGGTCGCAGAGACTGCAGGTGACGGTGCAGTAGGAAGCCCTCACTTCAATCGAGTAGAAGCTGTTGGAGCAGAAGCCGTTCGTGGCCCAAGCGCCGCAGCTAGAAGGATGAGCACTAGGCAAATCTTACTTGGGATGGGCATCGAAGCAGGCGGAATAGGCATGCGAGGCGAAGAAGGCGAGAAGGCAGAGGCTGACGAACGTCGAAGCTGTAGACAGAGACATGACTGAATTGAGGAGGACACTGGAAGGCTTTGTGTAGAATTGCTTTCAAGTCGGCTTTATAAGGCAAAACTTTTCTTTGTCCCGCCGAGTTCGCGACCCGCCGGCGGCAAAGGGCTGATTTGTTCAGGCTCGTCTCTGCCTGCCGGCATGACAGCAAACAAAGAAGTTTTATGAATCGATGTTCCCGAAAAAGCTTTTCCCTCTCACCAATGTTTCTAGCTCATTCGAAATGTTGGCATTGGAAATGCCAGCGGCACTGAACGTGGATGTCATTCTGGGTCTTTAGGCTGCCTGAGTTTCAACGTCCGCGTCTTTGTTTTAAAAATTCGCCTTTCAGCAATTTCGCCTTGTTTGTGACAACGAAAGATCATGGTGAAACGACTATAGCTCCCGCTCGGTCCCGGAAGTGCCCTCATGACGGGGTGGGAAGGGCGTGATTGAGGAGCGACGAGAGGAGACGGCGACCTCGGCATGTGTGACCGCTGTGAAGGTCTTGGAATGTGGCAGTGGCATCCTCTCATGTCGCGGCCTTTCTTGCTTTGAGTGTAATATCACGTGAGGAGGATCTTTGACTTCAAGCAACTAAAAGCAAATTGAGCGATCTCTTATTCGGACATAAAACGCTGCTTGTTCATCACATTTCATCCACATCTGTCCCGAACCGCCTTTAGATTTCTCATCTAGTAATGCCATTCGCCTGAAGCGGATTTCATTTGACTGACGACGCGGTCGAGTTTGCCGAAGATCACACGACTTCTATCCGGAGTTCTTCCTCGAAAGAGTAGTTTCTGCGCGCGAGATGAGTCGAGAGTTCGGCCGACCTTTCCCGGAGTTGTTCTCGAATCATCGACAAACAAGGCGTTTCTCAATGCCCATTCAGAGTCGCCGTCACGACTCACGTGTCGCCGAAACCGGAACCGCAGCAAATTTTCAACTTTCTTTACTGCTCGTCTTCAGTAGTTTCTGAGTAGGGAATAACGACCGAACGGGTTTAAATCGCATGAGTTTCTCATGACAAATGTCTTCATTCTGAGACGGAGGCATACGTTATCCCAAGTCAGTACTCACTTTAAAATGCAAACTGTCGAGTTTTCGAAGTGCGTTACGTTCAGCCTGCATTTTGTCGCATTTAGCGAAACGACTAGTTCGCTGTTGGCACTTGGTGGGACTCAACAAATAAACTGATGAATGAAAGCTTCGAGAGTCTTCATTCTGGAAACAAGAAACACCTCGAGCAAAATCCAAATACAAAATCTCCTTTGTTTGCACCCTTCAACTCATGTGTTGCAAGCCACCTGGGATTCAAAATTGTTGGATCTCTTCTCAACTTGTACAAGTCTTGTTATGGCGGAGACGAATTCTTCAATTTCTAGACAGTCTTTGTCTTATAGGTGGAACGACGTCTGGTCGAATTAAAGCTCTTTTTGCCTGCGGCAAAACCCACAACGCTGCTTTCGAAAGACGGCGGGACGCTGAGGTACGCGTGCTGCGTTGAAACCTAACTCGGTCGGGAACACGTTTGACAGACGATGTGGGCGCGTCGTGCCCCGCCGACGACGTCTCGTCCGCCTCTCTCGCCCGCCACATCTTTACTGCGGCGACGTCATCGTGTGCAGGTAGCCGTCGTCGGAGCAGAGGACTCCCATCTTCTCTCCGGGTTAATTTGTCTTCGGAAAGTTTTTGGAGACTCTGAAGTGGAAATATTTTCTGGCTTGTTCCGCTTTGCTTTCGTCTAGACTTGTAGGTAATGTTGTTGATAGTTTCCTACGCGGAGCTGTTTTTGCCCTCTGGTTTCTGTCATCATTTTAAACTCAAAAATATAAGTATCCGTATTCGGAACATATTGAACGACAAGCCCGTCTCGACCGCCGGTGGCAAACGATAAAAATAGGGATTGAAGACGTTGGAAGAGTGAAAATATTTGTGTTGAACGATTTTGGTGGGTCGGAAACTCGATTCGTCTTCTTCTTTCCTTTGCCATTGATGAGGAAAGGCTTGCAAACTACAATCAAGAGTTCAGCTTTGAAAGTTATCGAGTGCCTTCTTGTCAGCAAAATTAGCAGTTTGTCGTGGAGTAGCAGAACCCCCGAAACCTAGCGAAAAACCGTGTGCATCCAGAAGCTCTTGTAAGTCGTCGCAATGTAGATGCATCTCATTGACAGTGAAAAGACGCTGTTTGCCATTCGCCGATTGTCGCGCAAACACTTTCCCAATAATGTAGCCAACGCTGAAACATATGTGTTGACTTGATGCGCATCACTCGCCTGCTCGTTGTCGTCGCACGTATCTTCCCAATTTCTTCTTCACTTCCTTCGAGACGTTTCTCTCTGCCTATTTTCTGCTCCTTCTGTTGGTGTCGGGCGACCGGACGACGACGACAACCACCTCGTGGTCGCCCACGGTCTTGAACCTCGCCACGACCTAGCGCGAACAACTTCAAATAGGCGCGCCCGATGCCTATCATACCTCGTTGTCTCCGCGGGTCGGGCCTCTTCGGCGAGTTCGATGACGTCCTCGCGCGGGTCCGGGTTCACTGGCTGTCTCTTTGTTTTCTGTCACAAACAACACCTTGCACTTTTCACACAAGGTGTATTTTCTGATTGTACAGCTTCTGAATTCGAAGTCGAGACCAGGTGACTTCTTTCCATGCACTTTGGCGCTTTTATGCTGGCCTCGTGTAAACTTCCGACGCCCTAAAAGTCTTGTCCCTCTTGCGAGGAGCGCGTAGAAAATTGCCCTCGAAACACGAATTCGCCTAGCAGAAAGTGCGTCCAGGTCAAGAGGCGCTGCACGCTGCACGTTCGAGGATTTCCTGCAGAAAATGCCTCTTGAAAGCTTTTCTCGCCCTGAAAGTACAAATCTTTCAGCCCTCTTCAATCTCTGTGATGATGTTTGGTTCGTCAGAACGTGTGTTTTACGAGAAAATTGTGCCCAACGACCTTCTTACTCGACGTCGACCACTTGAGTATTTTCTCAAGGACCCGGATGGCCTTGCTTGAGTCTTTGAATTTGACTCGTCTTCGTCTCCTTGGCGAATGCCTCCTTGTCTTTTGGTCCACTTGTGCCTTTTCGTCCCTTTTCTGACCCTGTACCCACACACTACACTCTCAATGGCAAATTCTTCTGCCAAAACGACGACGTCGAACGAGCGCTCGCGCGACCCCGGCATTTATCTATCAGTCGACAATACCACCATTGTCGAGGGCAGGCGAGCGGTTTTTGTTTGTTTGGCATCGCGAGTAGAAGAGCAAGTGGTTAAAATTTGAGGTAGAAGAAAAAGGAGATCGAGACAAAAAGGCATTCTTTGTCTAACCCTTTAGAGAGAAACTTACGTGAATTACTTGAATTCACAGTTTGGCTCTCGCGTTAGCTTCCGTGAATGAAATGACAGATCACATGGAAGGAACTAACTCCTTAAAAGAGCAAACAAATAACCTCTCTTGCTGATACTCATGCTAGCGGCGTGCAAATCACACGACAATGTCGCTCATGGCCAGACTCAATTTGAACGTCCTTCAAGCGATAAAATGAATGCGCTCATTTCATCTGAAATTCGTGAAACATTGCCGTGTGATAAGATTGTGAAAACATTCTTTAGTTCACAGCAGATCGCTTCATTCAAACAAGGACACAACAACCGAAGAGTCCCGCTCATGTCAGTCTTTGCTCTAAACCATTCCCACTGAAACATCTTCATCTTCTGACTACACTCTCTAACTCCATCTCCCCATTGTTCTTCACAACAAACAACTCTCGCGTGTCTTCACATGACCCTGAAGAGACAGTCGTCACCGCCTACGCCTCCTTCTTCGTTCGTTCGTCTCCTTCACACGCGCCAATTTCGAGCAACGCGACGCGGAGTCGTTTTTGAGCGGTTTCGCGGCGGCCTCACGAGTTGACTCGCCTCTCGGCTGTCTTCCTTCCTCTCGCGCGGCGTCGATCGAGGCTCCCCCTACAGGTTCTCCTTCCTCTTGCCTCGGCCTCCCTCTCGACCTCGTCATACTTAACAGGCTTACTTTCGTTCCCTTTTTGACAATTGTATTTCCGTCTTCTGCTCAAGTATTGGACTTTGTCTTGTTACTTCCCTTTTTCTCTCTCTGTTTTCGAGTGTCGGAAGCAATGCGCATTTCCAGAAGGAACGCTCGTCGAGGTCGTTGTCGGGGCTGTCTCGGCGGGTGGCGCGGGAGGAGGGCCAAACGGGTTTGTTGAACCGGGCGGAAGACGCACCTCGGCCTTGCTTGCAGCCAGGAGCAGCGGTGGCGCGAGCGCCGCTGCGAGACAAGCCAGCCGCAGCCTGAAATTTCACGCGGATGAGCGTTGCTCTGTGGCTTTTGGCGTGCGCGTGAGGAGAAGAGAACAGGCTTCCCCTCAAAGACAACTTTCACTTCCGCTCATGCGCACGCAGAAGCCTAACCCACGTAGTGAAAGGGATTCCCCAAAATAAAAACGGAACGGTCGTTTAAGAATGCAAAAGAAAATAAGTGAGTAATTCTTGGCGATAAAGTTTTGTGAATGGAACATTCTCGTTGGGGAAGCTTTACGTTTCAAGAAATATCCCTCCGGGATGAAGAAATCATTGTTTAGTTTTATTGCGCAGTTCGGGAAAATTATTCCATTCAGCTACTCTGTTTCAGTTTGCGCCAAAAACCGGATATAGAAAATGCTAGATGTTGAGGTTGAAGACTGTGTGGATTTTTGGTAATCAAGCTCAGGACGAATGTTCATGCGTTTCAATCCGCGGGGATTACTAGCCTCATTTGGCGTGTTTTAATTCCGTCCTTTCTTCGCTGAGAACATAGGAACGTTGACAAATGGATATTTTGTTCGCTTTTCTACAGCGCTCACTGGTTGTATCGCAGACACATCAATCTCAGTTTACAAAGTCTTGACAAGCTCTCTCGAACACTCCTCTATGAGTCATTTGTCACGCGTTTCACTAGTGAATCGTCTGTCAAGACCTGTAGCTTATGGCCAGTTATGTCTTCCCTTTCTGGCATCGGAGGACCGCTTCGAGAATATCTATCGACCTTGACGCGACTTGCGTGTGTTGATGTGCTTCCGGCGTGCTGAAGGTGGTTGACGCGACTTCGGTGTCTGTGCGAGAATGTGCGATGTGCCCTTGAGGTGTCAGAGTCGGTGGGTGCATCGCTCTTCTCCCCCATTGTGGCGTGGGCGAGAGTCGTCGACGCGTTGACAGGTAGCAGCAGGCCAACCAGTTTGTGCACTTTCTCGCCCAATTCACCTCCCTTCTTGTGGTATGAATGACGGATCTGAAGCTCGTCTTATCTCTTTTATCATCAAAAATGTTTCTGAAACCAGCGGCTCCGCTGCTTGCTAGAATTGTTGCTTGTTACAATTTCCGCTTCTTAATGTTTTGGGAAACCAATTTGAAATCTGGCAACAATTTGAGCCAAGGCGCCGACCGGATCATTTGAAGCCATCGAATTTCGATTTTCAATCCTCGCCGTTGCGTACTTCCATTCAAGTCCACTCCGATTCAAGGCTTCTCGCCTTTCTCATAACGACTCGACGATAATTTCCTCGGACATTTCTGGGAAAAGGCCAAGCAAGCCTCCACGCGACCAACAAGACTGTTGCCATCTCTCAACTTTCACTTTCACTCAAAAACCGCCCCCCTCCTTCAACCTCCTCCTTTGTTCATCCACTTGACGCGCCCGCCCTTCTTAAAGGTCGCCGCCGGGACCCACGCGCCACTCACAGTTCTGAACTCTTGGGACGAGACTTTTTTCATGGCGTTCGGTGAATGACCGTCTGGCGCCGCTTCTCTCGTTCTCGAAAATGAGATGAGATTCGGGAAATACGTAATTACTTCGATCTTCAATCTCGCTGATGGATGGGACTTTCTCGACCAAAGCTATTCATTGCGTACTTCTTCTATGATTCTCAAGTGTCATACCTGTGTTCTCGTTTTTTGAAATGCGCTAGACAAAGAGAGCGGCATAGTTTTGTTCCCTCAGAACACTTCCTTTTTGCGATCGTCATTTTCTCGCGAAAACCGCCGACTTCCGTGATTTTATCACTGTTTCCGTTTTTTCTCAGACCCGCTTCGCCTACGAAACGACTGTCGACGCCATCTCACCTGACCCAGAAGTGTCTTCGTGGTCGAGATGTGCGAGAAGTAGATCGACGCCGCCTTCCACACCACGACCCACGCTGAGCAGATTTCGGGTGAGAGCGGGGAGCACACAAAAAGCAAAAAAACCGATCACCGGAAATCAAAGCGGCCTTCTCGCCCCTCCTCAGAGGAGAAGTCGCGCAGAGAGACATCGACATCGACTTCCTTCTTCATTGATTAATCGACGTTTGCAGGAAGCCGCGAGAGAGAAGTGAAGATGGGCGTTCAAGTGCATCCCGAGGTGCCGAAGAGCTCCGAGTCTGCACATTCGTGGAGCAGCACGAGTGAGTCTTTTGGTTTCTTGCCGATGTGTTTCGACTACGAGGGAATTTTGAATGGAAAACCTTGAGTTAATCGGCGGTCGCTGTAGCCATCTCAAAAAGCAATTCTTTAAAAACTCATTTCACTTTCCCTTTTCAAACTCCGAGTATTCTCGGCTTCATCTTTTCTTTTCTCTAGAGAATTAGCTGGTTTCGTTGCCACTTGTGGTTGTGGGTAACACACGATCAGTAAGCGTCTCTTTGTTTTCTCTTCCCACACGAATTTCTCACTCCGAAATCGTGTTCGAAGGTGTCTCCGGGTAGTTTGGAGCTTCGGCGATCGTATCATTCGAGAGATGACGTATGATGCCGCTTGCCAAGGCCAGTGATGCCTCGCCGTGTTCGAGCAAGGCAAACAAGCAGGAAAAGAAGTCGGGGTCGAGGGGAGAAGTTGACTGAATCGAGCGAGATTGCTATCAGAAGGCACTAACCCGAAACGACCCGGCGTTTTACTAGCAGAACCACGAGGGCTTTTAGAGTTTTGTTTGCATTTCACACTTGTATTCGCCCGATACATCGATCACTCTCGGACCAGCTACACTAGTAAGGAGGCTGAAGCAAATTGAAACTTCAACTTTTGGGCATAAATTCATGGCGTAGGCGTTTGAGATAACACCTTTACGAGCCAAAACAGGAGACTCCTTGCGCCCACACCAAAAAACTTAAACCCTGCACGCCTATAAAAAGGAAATGAGCTGCCGATTTATGGTTTGCCTGACGGTGCCAAGTGAAAGCCACGATGGAAAATCGCTAAGTGAAGAAGACGTTGAAGAAGAAAACGAAGAGCTTTCAAACAATTCATGATCTTCACTTATTCGAGGTGTTCAGGTCCCGTTATTCAGTCGGATTCCTCCTCGACGACCAACTCCGTGAGCTCGTCGGGCACGGCGCAGAAAGAGACCTTCCTTATTGGAGCCATTCACAGAGGATATCGGTGAGTGTTTTCGGATCCGTTTCTGACTCCATACAAAGCACTTGGTTTTGACTCTGAGCAATGCGAAGACTGCGAAGGGTCCATTTCAAACACACAAATTTGCAAGCATTATTAGTTTCTCACTGTACTAATGTAATTGACGAAATAAGTTTGTCAATTCCTTTCTGCTTGCCGTTCGACATAGCAATGATTCACGCCTTGGTTTCGAAGCATTCTGAAATACCTCGCAAGAGTTTTCTTTTAATTTCAGGAGTGCTTGGATGCTATTTTCTAAACCAAAGATGCTTTCAGGGCATGGGCTCGTCTCATCGCTCGGCACGCCATTCTGACGATTGTCGTCTGTTCGGTGCTCTCGCTTCTCGGCGGCATCAAAATCGTCAACACTCCGTGAGTTCTTAGACTCTTCTTGAAAATGTGTGAAGTGTTTGGAACTCTAAAATAAACACGTAAGTGGTTTCTGAGAGGGTTTTAAAAGGGTCAACAAGTGTTTACGTTACTTGAGAAAAGGTCGTCGAAGTGTTGGCATGATACCGGAAATAGACACCTGGATGTTGATTGTGTCCAGGGTGTTGATGAGATGTTGTTGATGAGATGGAATCTTGGAGGTGGAGAGGGACTAGGAAGGTGAACTTGAACTGTCAGTCTCGAGACGTCATACTTCTTTCCTAGCAAGAGATTCCGCATTCTGGGCAGTTGCTTAGTTGCGCATTAGATGAATGGCAAACATTGTTTGTTGAAAATGGTTTTGATGATACGATGTTCGCGAAACGGATATCACTCTCATGTCAGAAGAATTTTGACAATTGGAAAGGCAGAAAACTACCGGAAATTGATTGACCCCAAAACTTGTGATATTCATGAGACTCTGAAACGGAAACGGCATAAAAGCCCTTCCTGACACGTTGTGAGCGACGATTGAATCAAAACGATTCTTGCAGGAACGAGAATGACATCACTGGCTACTCTCCATATGGCGCCAGAAGTCGTGATGAGTACGGCATCTTTCAGGTACACATTGCCTCTCACGTCAGTCTTCGTTTCAGGAATTTTTCTCACAAGACGGTCTCGGTGTGAGCATTTTTGTCTTGGCTTTGGCCAAGGACGGAGGGAATGTGCTTCGCGAAGAGTATCTCAATGAAACCATACAGGTCTTTCACTCTCTTGTACTCGAGCAATCTTTAGGTCTCAAATTTTATCGCTGAAAACTTTACGCTACTTAATCGTATCACGGGTCGTCCAGAGAATTATAACGAGTTCTGCTACTCTTTCTGCACTATAAATGTTCCACTTCTTCAGTATCACGTAAGGCTTTTTCTGTTTGAAAAGCAACTAATCTTTGTTAGAATGGCCTGAGAATTCAAACGGATCTACTCAAATCGAACGCTCCTCTCAACGCACGAATTCAAGTCGGTTATCCAATCACACGAATCTTCGATCGAAGGTTGAACGTTCAGGTTTGCGTTGATTTTTCATTGCACTCTGTGTGTCGTTTAGCCCCACTTCTATGGTATCGAGCTAGCTGACGAGCAGAATTCAACGTCTAAAGCAAGCAACTCCACTTCACTTTCGACATTGCGAAGAATCACCAATCTTCTGTCAGCGAAGATGATCGCTCTTCAGTA
The DNA here is from genome assembly GCA_034700245.1 of Poikilolaimus oxycercus. NCBI lineage: Eukaryota > Metazoa > Nematoda > Chromadorea > Rhabditida > Rhabditidae > Poikilolaimus > Poikilolaimus oxycercus. The sequence continues at coordinate 2,126 of JAQIXL010001963.1, read as the reverse complement.
TCGAGCCGAGCACAAGGGCGATTGGACTGTTCAAGATGTGAAAGAGTATGAGACGCGGATCTCGGACTACTTCATAAAGTGAGCCACTCCGCTTGGAGGAGGGAAAAACGGTTGCAGGCACTACAAGAGCGATCGGCTGAAAGTACTCACACTCTCAACAACATTTGTGGAAAATGAGGTAAAAGCTGAAGAAAAATATGAAAGTTCAGGTGGTACGAGCGGGCATGAGTCTTCTACCCTTTCTCCTCGTCGGCTTCGCCATCATGGGAATCGTCTCGACGTTGACGACTTTCCTTTCGGCGTTCTATTGGGAACAAGTCAGCATACATAAGGTGAGCATTCAGTACGTTTCTCATGCGTTTCAACGAAAAAGGAAAATTATTAAGAGCCCCATTCTTTAATGAATTCGACCCCCCGATTCGAAAATCCAGTTTGAAAGGGAAATGTTTCGTACAAGCAGCTATTGTGCAAGAGGGCTTTAGAAAAGAATTTTCTTGATGCGTTCGCTGGCGTCTTTTCCAACGCATGAGATTCGGTCTTTTGAGAAATGAGCTATTCTTCGAGTTACTCAATATTTTCTGCTTCTGCTGCATACAAGATGATTTCAGCTCTCGTTAGCCCTCGCCGCGTGCATTTGCCCTTTCATGGCCTGTGGCACTGCTTTGGGTCTTCTCTTCGTCTGTGGAATTCGGTTCGGTTCCATCCTTTGCGTAACTCCCTTCCTCGTTCTGGCAATTGGTGCGTCTGCGTTTCGTTTTCTTTAAAATTTTTAGGTGTTGATGCCGCCTACCTGATGATTCACGCTTGGCAACGAGTCTCGAAGAGAGCTCGAGAGCATCCCGTTAAAGGAGACTCTACCGCTTATCGCCTGGGCGAGGTTTCGTGTGCCGGGTTCAAGTTTACAAAGCAAGTTTAGGTGCTCATCGACACGGGACCGGCTATCCTCATTTCAGCCTTGACTAACATTTTTGCCGATGTTGCCGGCTCTTTCACAGGATCCCCTGAGATCAGTCTCCTCTGCTACGGGAACATGGCCTGCATCTTCGCAAACTTTATCTATCAGGCAAAAACTCCAAATTTGTTCAAAATTCGTTGCAGATAACTTTCTACTCCGCCGTCATGACTCTAGCGGGCGAGTTCGAGATGAAAGCCGAGCAGAAGCGACACAAGCACTCGATTGAAATTGGAAGAGAGGAAGCGGGCGATCCAAGAGAGGTCATTCCATGAGAAGTTTGTAGCTAGTAGATTGCAGAGTTTCCACCAGAAAGTCAAGGTGGCGTTTCATCGACTGCTCGAAGTCTACGTCGACCTTTTGACGAACAAACTAATCGCATTCGGAGTGATCGTCTTGTGGATCGCCTACCTTGTCGGCTCCACTTATGTAGGGATTTTAATAGGTTTCAAAGACAAAACAAAAATCCGGGAAAAAATTCCATGCATTGAGCGAGAGCATCGCTTAAATCTTAAATCTCGCTTAAATTCGAACAAAATTTGTGCATAGGTTTCGGCTTCGAATGAATGTAGCTCCCAGAATGTGATTCCCACTGATAGCCTCTTTGCTTTGTGAAGAAATAATATTATCTTTACAGGGAATCATTGGCTTGGAGATCAACTTGACACCAAAGAAGCTCTTCGCCCACGACTCACCACTTCTCGAGGTTTCATTGTCTCTCTTCATTCACCAGAGTCTTTCCAAGATGGATGACATGCGAGTGGACTATGTGATTCCTCACTTCATGGTGGCCACGGTGTTCATCAACAAACCCGGCGACATCACGGATCCGGCAAGACTTGCAAGGTCAATCTTTAAGAATGTTTCACTGGGGAGACAAATTTGAAGTGAAACTGAGGCTGACAATGCGTGGGTTGCGGAATAAAAAAAACCATGCTTCATTTGCAGACTCGATAACTTTGTCGCGGAACTCGAAAGTCTGCCCGGAGCTTGGGGACCAACGAGCACAATGTATTTTATGCGAGACTTCCGCGACTTTGCGAATTCCAGCCTGGAAGAAGATGCTGAAGAAGAGGCAGAGGATGGAGAGTCTCCAGGTACAGTACCGCCGCTGCGTCAGTGCCGGTTGCGGACGACTTTGTCCGCAAGAAACTACGGTAGATTTCCTCTAGGC
>JAQIXL010001962.1:0-14982 GCA_034700245.1 Poikilolaimus oxycercus | reverse complement strand
GAGACAAATCGGCAAAAAACGTTTCTCGAAGAAACTACCGTAACCCGCGGAGATTTTTGGTTTTTCGGGCTTCCCAGCGTCCGGCCCCCATAAATATGTAGAAAGAACCAAAAAATAAAAACTTTTCAAAAAATCTGTGCCAGGGGTGTTCTACGCGTGCTTCGTTCTTACAGAGAACGACTCTTAATCCGTTTTTACGACGGTGACCGTAACAAGTTCTATCGGACAGTGAAATACTTTTATTTACAGACGAAGATTGACTTTCATCACTTTCATTAAAAAGGCATTTTCACAACAAAACCAACCACAGCTTACAACAAATGATGCATGTATGTAACGAAAAGCTCGAGATTTTCCTTTCCGAAGTCCATGAATGTCTTCGGTTTCAGCATCTTCAAGTCCTTCTTGGTCATTGCCTTGAGTGTAGAGAGAAAGAGCTTGTCCATATTGTAATCATCGGCCAAGATGAGAGTCTGACGAAATTGCTCGGGAGTCTTGTCCTTCTTCTCTGTCAAGAACTTCTTGATTGAGATAGTGAGAAGGTCATTCTGGAAGCGATCCGCCAAGATGAGAATAGTTCTCAGCGTCTCGAATTCAAACGGGGGATTCGGCGGTGGATAAACTCGGCTGAGATACTCGAGGAATTCATCCTGCTCCACAAAACTCAGCTTCACGACATCCTCGCCGCTTTCCTTGAAGTCTCCGAAGAATAGCGTTTGAAAGAATGGCGAACGCATAGCGAGGATGGTCTTGTTGACATAGACGATCTTGTCCTCGTCGTCCGTCAAGACGATCTTGCAATCGTTTCCATTCTTCGTCGCCACTTCCGGAACCAAGAATGAAAGGTGATATGAGAAGGCGGCGCGGAAGTCCATCTTCAGATCGATTGCCGCACGAGACACCGATGAGAAACGAAAAAGAAAGCCGTCTTCAGCACGCAGTATCCGCTGATCGATTCCGTCATAGAAGTGTTCCAAGCCATCAAGCGTGACTACAGTATACGTGTAGTCAAGTCGAATCTCAAAGTCCGGCAACAAGATCTTCTGACTCGTCTGCACCATCTTCAGCCAGACGTGATGTGGATGAGAGGTCACTTTCTCGTCCGTTTGCAGCGACAATTGAAATCCCAAGCCACCGACGGAGAATTCCGGCACGTCGATATGCGGATTGACCTTCTTTCCATCGACTTCATCCCACTGAACGTCGAAGGCAACTTTTTTCTTGAAGATGTTCGCTGTGGACGGGTCGAAGCCGATCACAGGCGTCTCTGCAATATAAAACTTTCTTGGCTTCCTTATTTGAGAATGAATATCTAGAAGCCCCTTACTTGTAAAACGAGCAACATCCATGAATGATGAGACAACTACCAACCTGCCATCGCTCTGCTGAATGGGCGAAAGAACAGATGTTCGGCGTCTTCCTGGTAAAAAAGTCTTTTAGATGCTGCAACTCGCTTGAAAGATACGAGAATCGCTGGTTAACGGTTGTTTCACACAGCATTTTGACATGAAAGACCTTCAATTCACTTTATTCGACAAGTTAGACAAAATGGCCATCAAATTGTCGCTTCAACAGATAATTCCCCCAACATTCACATCAAAGTATGAAGATGAGTCACGAAAAGTTTCAGATTCTCCCTTGCAAAGTTTGTGAACTTCTTCGGTTTCAGCTTCTTCAAGTCCGCCTTGCTGATCGTCTTGAGAGTGGAGCGAAACACTTGAGGCATGTTGAAGTTGTCCGCCCAGATCAGAGTCTGACGCGCTTCCTCGGACGTCTTGTCCGCCTTCTCCATCAAGAACTTTTCGATTGACCACTTGAGAAGATCATTCTGGAATCGATCGGCCAAGATAAGAAGCGTCTCGACATTCTTGATGATGAACGGTGGATTCGGAGGCGGATAGACGCTGCAGAGGTACTCGAGGAAGTCCTCCAGCTTCACGTCGCTGAGCTTGATCGCATCTTCATCTTTCTCTTTGAAGTCACCGAAGAAAAGCATTTCAAAGAACGGCGAACGCATGGCCATGATGGTTTTGTTGACATAGACGACCTTGTCTTCATCGTCCTTGAGGACAATCTTGCAATCACTGCCATTCTTCGTCGCCAGCTCCGGAATCAAGAACTGAAGACGATAGGAGAAGACGGCCAGAAAATCCATCTCCAAGAGGATTTCCAAACGAGAAACGGAGGAGAAGGAGAGGAGGAGACAGCCCTCAGCGCAAAGAATCTGTCCGTCGTTTCTGTCGTAGGTCCTCGTCTCGCCTTTCCAAGTGACCACCGAGTACGTGAAAGCAAGACGAATTTCGAAGTCGGGCAGCGCGATTTTCTGGCTCGTCTCCACCATGCGCAGCCAAATGTCGTGAACGGCTTCACCGTCCTCCTCGTTCGACTGCATTTCCAGTTGAAATCCCAAGCCGCCAATGAAGAACTCAGGCACGTCGACGTGTGGATTGTCCTTCTTTCCTTCAAGCTCGTCCCAGTGAATGTCGAAGGCGACCTTCTTCTTGAAGATGTTGGCGGTCGACGGATCGAAGCCGATGACAGGTGTCTCTACAACAGAAACCTCAATCATAAGCTCAAGAAAGATAACACAACAAATGAAGAAAAGAAACTAGTACAAACCTGCCATTTTTTTCTTCTCTAGCTTGCAAAAGAACGAAGTTCGCTTCAAGAAATTTCCTGAAAGAAACCAGTTCATTACAAAAGACTGATAAGGAGAAGAGGCTCCACGGCAAATCATTTAGGGCGAAAGAAATATACCATGATGCCAAGAACAGACATAACTGCATTGGTATTAGCGAGGACAAAGGACTTGAAGTAGTAGACGTGGAAATGAAACCATCGTCAGGAACAAGAATGAACACGTCTTCACAAATTTATTCACAAACTGCAAGTTTTGAATGAAGAATACTCGTTTTTCACATGAGAAATCACGACAATAAAACTAATCAAGCAATTCACAGAAGCGTTGGAGAAGCAGATCGAGGTTGTCCTTCTTGAACTCGCAGCACTTGGCTCGATCCAGGCTCTTCAGGTCCGATGTGTTCATCTTCTCCAGGATTCGACGAAAGAGGGTCGGCATGTTGTATCGGTCCGCCCACACGAGAGCCTGATGCTTGTGGTCAACAGCCTTGATCGACTTGTTCAGCAGAAACTTCTCGATAGATAGAATCAGCTGGTTGTTGAGGAATCGATCAGCGAGACAAAGAACGACATCCAGTCTCTTGATAGCGAAGGGTCGATTCGGAGCCGGATAGACGCAGTAGAGGTATTCCAAAAAGTCGTTCTCTTTTAGAAGTCTCAGGTTGGCCCAATCTTGGTTCTTCTCCTTGAAGTCCTCGAAGAAGAGAGTCCTGAAGAATGCCGAGTTCAAGGCGAGGATGTGCTTGTGGACGAAGATCTCCTTGTTTCCATCGTCAACGAGGATGATCTTGCAATCACTCATGTTCTCCTTGGCCTGTGCTGGATCCACGAACTGAAGACGATAAGGGAAGACATCTTGAAATTGCATCGTCATGTCGAACTCCAGGTGTTCCTCGGCCACACCAAATTCGATGAGCTCTTCTGGAACGGCAATTCGAAACGGTTTCTCCGAGCTTGCGCCATCCGTCGTGCTCGCCGAGAAGTAGTACGAGACGAAGATTTCGAAGCCATCAGCCAGAAGTTCCTTGCTTGCCTTCGTCAGCTCGAGCCAAATCCAGTAGGGAAACTCCGGGTCGGCGGTGCACGGTCGAATAGAGACTTGGAAATGAAGGCCGCCGACGGAGAAATCCGGCACATTGATGCGCGGGTTGGTCTTCTTGCCGTTGACCTTCTGCCAGAGGACGTCGAAAGAGAGTTTCTTCTTGAGGTCGTTCGCTGTTGTTTGATCAAAACCCGTCATTGTTCGAGCCTGAAATCACAAGTGATGACAGAAATCATCCTTTATAAGGCGATGTCAAAGCGTCAGTACTAACAGAACGATATGAAAATCGACCAAGAACCACGTTCGCTTCAATAATTTGAGGGAAAGAGACCTCAACACGGAGAAAAAGTGGCTGCGTATTCTTTCGACAGCTTTATTCACGCCGACAAAATCGAACAAAAATATCCAACCAACAAAACTGACAATTCACAAGTGAGCAAAACGAAAAGAAAATGCTGCATCTAGAGCAGGTCTCCGAGGTGAAGGACGATAAGCTCGAGATTCTCCTGCTTGAAGGCAGCACGTGTTGAAGCGATAAGTCCTTTCATGTCCGTCCTGTTCATCTCCTTCAAGGTCTCTGCGAAGAGTATTGAAAAGTCGAACATTTCGGCCCAGATGAGCGTCTTCTGCTTCTCTTCCGAAGTTTTGTCCGTCTTCTCGCGCAGAAACTTCTCAACCGCCACGGTAAGCATAGTGTTCTGGAAGCGATCCGCCATAACAAGAAGCGTCTCGATTCTCTTGAAAGCGAATGGACGAGTGGGCATCGGATACACACAGTAGAGGTACTCGAGAAAGTCTTCCTCCTTCACATCGCCGAGCGTCACCACGTCTTGATCCTTCTCCGCGAAATCTCCGAAGAACATCTTGTCGAAGAATGGCGAAAACATGGCGAGGACGGTCTTGTTGACAAAAGCTGGCTTCTTCTCGTCGTCCACGAGAATGATCGTGCAATCGCTTCTCCTTCGCTTCGCTTCTTCCTCATCCTTACATATAATAAACGGCGACTGTCACGTCGTGTGTCACGCTTTCAAATTTCTGGCGCGCGCGCCAAAATTCGCGCGCGGGTTACGGTATGTCAGGTTACGGTAGGTCAAAATTTGATCCATCCGCCCGATTGGCAGCCAGTGGTCGAGGGGGAGGAAGGGGCAGAGGCAGTATTCTATGTAGCTCCAGTGGTCGTGGGGGAGGAGAGGGCCCATACAGTATTCTATGCAGCTCCAGTGGCCGAGGGGGAGGAGAGGGGCCAGGCAGCATTCTATGCAGCTCCAGTGGCCGAGGGGGAGGAGAGGGCCCATACAGTATTCTATGCAGCTCCAGTGACCGAGGGGGAGGAGAGGGGCCAGGCAGCATTCTATGCAGCTCCAGTGGCCGAGGGTGAGAAGAGGGGCCAGGCAGCATTCTATGCAGCTCCAGTGGTCGATTGGAGATGGAGAAGAGGCGGTTGAGAGTTGCTATAAGAGGAGAGCATCCCAGAGGGAATTGACGGGGTGTCCGCCGGAGGCGGACACTGTCCTTTTGTTCTAGGAGAGGGAGGCTGGGGGGCGAAGCCCCCCAGCCAGCCGGGACCCCGCCGGAGGCGGGGGCACGGCTGGTCCACAAACAAAAGACGATATGGAAAGACGTCCTCGAACTTCATCTCGAGATTGATTCCACAGTGATCCGTCGCCGAAACGAGTTCAATCAGACGACCGCCCTCATCAGTTGAAATTTGAAGCTCTCGCCTGCCGAACACGTAGAGGGAACCATTTTCGCCTTCCCAGTCATCAACTTTGCAACTCCACACATTGCTGACTTGAATTAGATAGCCGGGTGCCAGCATCTTCTGGCTTGCTTCTGCGAGTTTCATTCGGATGTACGGCTTAAGAGATCCATCATCTGCTTGCGACGACAGAGCGTCGAGTTGAAATCCGAGTCCACCGATGAAGAACTCGGGTACGTCGATGCGAGGATTCGTCTTCTTGCCATCGACCTCATCCCACTGAACGCCGAAGGAAGCTTTCTTCTTGAAGATACTCGCTGTCATCAAGTCGAAGCCCGCCAATGTCGACTCTAAAAAAGAAAACTTTAAGAGAAAGAATTTCTAGACCAACCTGTCATCTTGCCTTGAGTCAAAGCGATAGGCGTCACCTCGTTTGCCTTCAATCAGAAGAACGAATTCACGGACCTGAAAGAGAATCGACATGTTGTTTCACAGAGCTTCAACGATATGAATGTCGTTCAAAACGTCAGTTCAACAACTTGCCACTTTAGTTCAGAGTTTAAGCTGCTTGTTCCCATAGGAAGAATGCAGGCAACAACAATTATAACTGAATTCAGCGCAAATCAAGTCTTATTGAACTCAAAAGATCGCTTGAGAAGAAGTTTCACGTTCTCCTTCGTGAACTCGCAGCATTTGTCCGGATCCAAGTTCATCAGGTCCGACTTGGCCATTGTCTCCAAGGTGTGGCGAAAGAGGCTCGACATTCGGTGGGCATCCGCCACGATGAGAGTCTGTCGCTTCTCTTCTGCAGTCTTTTCCGCCTTCTCAAGTAAAAACTTCTCGATCGTCTCGATAAGATAATCATTTTGAAAACGATCTGCCAGTCGAAGGATTGTGTCGAGTCTCTTGAAAGCCAGTGGACGATTCGGTGGATAGACACAGTAGATGTATTCGAGAAGGTCCTCTTCGGTAACGTTCTTCAGCGTCACCACGTCTTGGTCCTTCTCCATGAAGTCTCCGAAGAAAAGCGTTTTGAAGTAAGGCGAACGCATGGCGAGGACGACCTTGTTGACGAAGACGGCTTTGTTCTCATCGTCCACCAGAACGATCTTGCAATCGCTATCATTCTTCTTCACATCTTCGGCATCCACAAACTGGAGACGATACGGAAAGACGTCACAAAATTTCATCTCGAGGCTGATTTCCCAAGAATAAGCATCCTTGAAGTTCGTCAAAGCAAGCCCTTCAGAACCTAACTTGCTTTTGAGCGACTGGGGAGTTGGAATTGCGCTTGAAGATCGAACAATAGGCGAAACTTCAATTGAAAATCCAGACGCGATGATGTTCTTGCTTGCTTCAACCATCATCAACCAGAGCGTATACGGATGGTAGAAGGTGTCGTTCGTACGAACAACAAATTGAAATCCAACACCGCCAACGAAGAACTCCGGTTCGTCAATACGTGGATTGGTCTTCTTGCCGCCGACTTCGTCCAGTACCGAATGAGAACTTCTTCTTGGAGACATTCACCGTCGACATGTTGTAGCCCGTCGTCGCTGAAATTCTCAGCTTCCGAAACGTTCAAAGTAGCTAACCTGTCATTGTTTCACCAATCAACTGCAACAGCGGTTTTGAACTGATCAAATAACCTGGAAAAAAGCCGAATTAGACGAAAAGTGAAAACAGTAACGCCCAAACAGACAATGAAAACAAAGATACGATTCGATAATTCAACGATGAGACGAAAATAAACTTAATTTCTAACAGACAACAACTTTATTCGCAGACCGGAATTCACTCTAGTATACTGCACAATTTATGCACATCGTTCGCTAAGAAACTTCTGATTCTCTTCTGAAAACTTGTTTCGTTTCCACGGATCCAGATCCTTCAAGTCCGCGTTCTTCATGGAAGCTAACGTTTCACGAAAGAGAGTCGTCATTTGGTAGTGGTCAGCCCAGATGAGGATCTGGTGCTTCTCCTCCAATGTCTTGTACTTCTTTTCCTTCATGAATTGCTCGATCGATGTCATAAGCTCGTCGTTCTGGAAACGATCGGCTAGACGGAGAAGCGTCTCGAGCCGCTTGAAGGCCAGCGGACGATTGGGTGACGGGTAGACGGGTAGACACATACTCCAAGAACTCCGTCTCCTTGATGTCGCTCAGTTTCACCACTTCTTCTTTCTTCGATTTGATGTCGCTAGAGAAGAGTGTTTTGAAGAACGGTGAACTCTTGGCGATAACGGCCTTGTTGACGAAGATCGGCTTCTCCTCATTGTTCTCGAGGATCACTCGGCAGTCATTTCGATGCTTCTTCGCCATCTTCGCGTCTACGAATTGAAAACGTCGCGGGAAGACGTCGTCAGGCCGAATCGCGATGTAGACATCAATTTTCTCCACCGAATCGTTGATAAACATCATTGCATCTTTCTTCGAAAACGTCAAATCAACATCCATTTTAAACCTATCCCCGCCACGAAGCTTGAAAATAACCATCGCCAAGCCGGTGATTTCGTGGCCATCCGCAAGCACTCGGCGACTTGCCTCGCTCAACTTGATCCATAATTCGTACTCAGTCCTCGAAAAAGAGGACGCTTGAATATCGCCTTGAAAGAGAAGTCCAGCGAGGAAGAAGTCGGGAGCGTTGATGCGCGGGTTCTTCTTCACTCCTTCAACTTCATTCCAGCGAACGATCCATGAAACCTTCTTCGTGAGAAGACTCACAGTCGACGGATCAAATCCAGGCGACTCCATTCCTGCAAGATAAGCACTTTAACAACGATGGGCAATCGGAGAACCAAGAAATAAGAAGATGAAAAGCCTCACCTCTCAGCATCCACGGTTCCATTTCCACGATCTGTTCGTTCATATCGAACGCTAAAAACGTTAGAACTATGTAATAGAGAAAGATAGATAGCACATTCGATGAAAACGACGTCTAACCTGTACAAAACTGGAAAGATTCTTTATTCCAAAAATGAGGCTATGCAACCAAATCAACAATTGAAAAGTAAAGTTAAAACAACTGGGTGTGACGATCAAGAAGCAACTTCAAGTTCTCTTTCTGCAATTCGCAGCACTTCACATGATCCAAGTCCTTAAGAACCGTCTTGGACATCTCTTCCAATGCGTGTCGAAAGAGCAGCGGCATGCGATAGGTGTCTGCCCAGAAGAGCACACGACGCTTCTCGCTGTCAGACAACTTGAAAAATTCTTCCGCAAGAAAGTTCTCGATGGACAACATGAGAAGCGGATTTTGAAATCGATCCGCAAGACGAAGAAGAGTACCTAGCCTCTTGAAGGCAAGTGGTCGACTTGGTGAATAAACGCAGCAGACGTATTCCAGGAACTCCGCTCGAGTCACGCCGCTGAGCGGCACCTCATCTTGGTTCTTTTCCTTGAAGCCAGCGTAGAAGAGCTTGTCGAAGAACGGCGACTGAAGAGCGAGGATGTTCTTGTGCACAAAGATGGGCATCTTCTTGTTGCCCTCGAGGATAATCTTGCAATCGCTTCGTTTCTCCTTCGCCGCGTCCTCATTCACAAAAGGCGCACAGTGAGGGAAGACATCATCAAATCCCATGTCGAACTTAAGTGAAAAACTGTCGTCCTTTGAGTCGAAGGAGAAGAGATGCTCCCGTATGTAATATGAGCTGAGTTCAAAGTCGGAATCGCCGTGCTGATTCGCCCTTTGCCAGCTGGCCGTGACATACACCGTACTACCAGGCGCCACCGCTTGGTAAGCAGCGTAGCTGAACATGAGAAAAACATCGTACGTTCGCAGGTCTTCATCTTTGTCTTCGTCGGTACGAACGTCCACTTCAAAACTCAGACCGCCGATGAAGAAGTTCTCCATGTCGATGCGCGGATTCGTCTTCACTCCATCGTTCACATCCCAGCGAATATCGAAATCGAGCTCCTTCGTGAAGATGTTCGCCGTCGACAAATCGAAGCCCGAGACCGTCATTTCTGCAAACACTCAGCTCTAACAGACTGTCACAAAGAAAAAGAAGAGAGCTTGATGAACTAACAATAAGCATCACTTCCAGAGCCATCAAACCAAGTAAAAACATCCGAGTAGAAAAAGACATCGGAACCAACCTTGATTCGGCTCAAAGCAACGAAGATTCGCCTCACTTCTTGCCCTCGAAAAGCCTTCTCTCTGCAAAATTCATCGCGTTAACACAATCGTACTCGGCGAAACGTAAAATAAAGACCGGAACGACGAGAAATGCGACATAAACAAGGCAAAACAAAGCGAAAAAGTAAAATAGCCGTCAAGAAATGCCCAAAATGCTGCAATTTTCAAACAAATTAAATCGTGCGCGCGGCTCCCGACACGAACCATTACGGTACTTACGAATTTGCGAAGAAATTGTTTGGGTTTCTCGTCGTTCTTCCCGTTTTCTGATTGTTTCGTGCTTGTTGGTGTTGAATGCGCGTGTTCTTGTCGAGTTCTTCGCGGGGAAGTGTAGCCATTGTTGCCTTCTCTAGGCTAAAGCCGAGAAAAAGAAGGATTGGCCGGTTCTCGAGAATGTTCGACCAAGACTTCAAGTGGACAGACGATCCAATGGCCGAAGTTCTCGGCCTTTCAACGGGCACGCCGCCCGTCTCTCCAAACGGCTACTTCGAGAATGAGTCAGTTCTTTGATTCCCTTGAAGTTGAAAATGATTTGATTAGTCCATTAGTAATTGTTCGTTTTCAGGTACGAGTGCTACCAGTGGCTGTTTGCGAACGATGCGGTGAGCGACGAAAATCACGCCTCGCTGTCGTACGCCGAGGCGCTTGTAAACGACAAAGTAGAAGGTGCTTTTGCAGTTGAGACGAAGCCAAGTGGTGTTTCCGAGGTTTGCGGATGGACAGGTATTCGACTGTTTTAGGTCGCGAATTCAACGCTCGAAGGGCTCGTCGACTTTAGCGGCGCCGAGATCGAGGCCTTCTTGAAGGACGAAGCGCCGGATTGCTTTGATCTCTGCACCTACCTCGACGGAACTTCGTCGAATCAAGAAATCAACGAGGTTAGTTAACCCCTTTCAACATGAAATCCTGGTTCAGATCATATCGAACGAGCCGAAGAGCGAAGGCGATGCGACTACTACAGATGTGCAGACGTTCTTCGCCCAGCCGATTGCTTACCCGACGCCTACTTCGTCTCCTCAGCTCAACTTTGTCAATACCGGTTCGGAACATGAAAACGGTTACATTGAGGAGGTTTGCTGTGTTCGTCGCGCTTGAAGCGAGTGTTTTAGATTGTCTCCGAAGAAATTCTCGAAGATGGCGAAGTGTCAACGACCGACCAGCAGAACTTCAATGCGAAGGATTACAACTATCCAAGCTCGACCTCGTCGCCATCTGTGCTGTTCACATCGCCATCCTATTATCAGGTACAAGCGATTAGCTTACGGTTGAGCAACATGAGTTCCAGTATCCTCCCCAGCAGTGGCCTCAGCAGCAATTCTACCAGCCATCTTTTGCGGTGCCGGGATTTCCGACAAATGAATTCAATGGAAACTTCTCTCAGTGGTCGCAGCATGGTCCAGTCGACGAGACGCCGGAATTTGGTGGTGGAAAGGCGAAGAAGAGCAAGAAGGTATTCTTTGCTGTGAAAGGAGAACTTCTTCAGGATCAGCCCAAGTCGCCGGCTCGGATCTCGCGTGCTCAGTTCGCGGACCACCAAGTGGTCGAACTCGAGCGCGCCTTCATGGCCAAATTCTACCCGGAACCGTGGGAGCGACGTGAGCTCGCCGATCGAATCGGCCTCAAGGTGGAGCAGGTTCGTTTCCAGTTTTTCGATATTTATCCTTTAGGTGAGAGTGTGGTTCCAAAACCGCCGCTCGAAGCAGAAGAGACTCGGTCCGCTGAAGCCGCGCCGAGTGGCGAACATCGATGGCTATGCTTGAAGTCGGCTGTTCCGTATGCTTTGTGCAATGTTATCGGGTATCTTCTGTGAATTCAGATAGTTTTACTCACTTGTTTTCTCTTGTTAAGTAGCGTCTATTGTTGAATTCAATTGTCCTAATAACCAGTGGCTTCTTGGGGCATTATCTTCCTTTATAATCAGTTTTATCGTATTGCCTCGGTTATTTTCCCTTTCAATGAATTTTGTGGCAAGCATGTGGTTGCCCTTGTATTAGCTTCAAGGTCAAATAAAATGTTCTATGAGCTGTGTTGTCTCATGCCGCTTCACGACTCCCGAAGCAGTTTTCTAACAGCGCCTTTTCCACTTTGAGAAAAGCACCCGAAGGCGGCGAGTGCCGTCTCCAAAACTAAAATCAAGACGTTCTATTCAGCATTGATGCTGCAGCATGCGAGATTCCACTGACCTTTCGGCAGCCAAGTTGATTTCCCCCTTCTACTGTCCCAAGAATCAATGGTAAAGGAGAGCATAGTTTATTATGCAACAACAATAAAGGCAGCAAGAAAACTAGACCACTACAGAGTAGGGTTGGCGCTGAAAGTCTTGAAGATCTTGAGGGAGAGGAAAGTCGCCGAGCCGAAGACTCCCACGAGAAGCGCCTGGACGGCGAGAGGCGCCGTTGATGGCCAGAGTTCAAATCCTGCACAAAACATTAGTGTGGAAGAACAGGAACAAACGTTTCTTGGCGACCGGAGTCGTGCCGCGAATGGCTCGGCGAAGATAGTCGATGCGCGCCGGCACAGCCTTCACAGACGTGTCGAGCATCTCGAGGAGACGGACGAGCGCCTTGACGTTTCGCTCGTCCTCGAAGCCGAGCAAGCGGGCGACGTCGTCGCGGTAATTCATCTCCGTCATGCTACTGCAAAAATCAGTTTTTTCTCTTCTTAGTGGTTTCGTCTTTGAAATAGAAAATGGAATAATAGAAACCTGAATTCGATGAGCTCGCGCTGGATGAGATTGATGTGCGTCGTGATAGAAGCGATAGCATCGCCGAGTCGGCACACCGAGAGTTCGAGGGCCGGGTCATCGCCGGCCGGCGTCTTGTCGAAGGCAGCGAGTCGTTCACAGCGACGAAGACCGCCCGTCAACGAGCCCGACGCCCACTCAGCCAATTGCTCCTGAACAACAACTTCGACAAGAAATCTTAAGAAACAAACCAAGCGCCACTGACGACGGACAAGAAGACGATCCTCACGCGAAAGAGGCAGCTACCAGGTTGAAGTTTTCAAGAAGGAACACAAACATTCTCAATGTCGGCAGCTTCGATAGTGTCGAGACGACGTTTGGCGAACTCCGGCGCCAACAGCTTCTTGCCACAACCAGCTCGCTCGACCAACTGTCCTACAAGCTCGCCTTCAAATGGCAGGAAGAAGAAAACTACCGAATAAGAGCTCCTCTTGAATAGGATCGACGGGCGGCGTGGTCGAAATCGGCGACATGGGCTCGTCCACCACCTCGTTGCCCACAAGCGTCGTCGACGAGACGAGCTCCTCCGAGCGATTCGCGGCGTCACCACCGCGCTCACCTTGCAGCGCCTGAAAGCATCGTGAGAACGCGAAATGACGACGAACCGGTCCCCAGACGGAAGCTTTTGACGATGTATTCACCGCCATTTTCAGTTGAAGATGTCACTTGGTGCGTCTAGAATCGATCAGTGTGCATTGGGCGAAAGAAGAGACAAGAAAACACACCTCGAAACAAGAGAAAATCCTTCGAAAACAAACGAAAACGTCGCAGTAAAAAACTTTGAGAAGAAAACACGCGCAAGAAAGAAAAATTGCACGCACTTTTTAGGATACTGTCGTCATGGCTCTTTTCGCTACGAGAATCTATTCCATTGTGAGGACCATCAACTGCCAACTGTGAAGCTTTGCACTGGGACACTTCAGTGACAGAAAAGCGTTTTATTGTGCGACAACTGTTGTTCATATTTGTTCAGCAAATGTCTTTTTGTACATGATTCCAAAGTTCTCGCATCTTCAATCGGACCCACGATGTCATGCAAAAATGGTGAAGAGCACTTGTCTCAAGCAGATGCAGTGAATCTCCTTTGAAACTTCTTATCTCTTTCAAGTCCCAAGAGATGACCCCCTCAACTCTCGAGGCAGTTGTCTCACTTGGGAATCGTAAAGAGAATCTCGGCCGCGAGTTGGATCACAATTTCCATTTCCAGGACTAACAGCTTCTATAACTTCTCCACCTCAAGATTGTGGCTGAAAGTGGCGTCGCCGAAGAGAAGCAAGCAGAGTATAAGAACTAGAAACTGCGAAGTTCAAGGACTTTCTGTTGCACATTTATTCGAGGGGGTGGCGCTGCAGGGGAAGGCGCTGCAGGGGAAGGCGCTGCAGCAGAGGGCGCTGCAGCAGAGGGCGCTGCAGCTCAGCCCTCTGCAATGTAACTTTCACACCTCCGACTGAGTATTACCCTCGCCGGGGGAGGGCGCTCCGGGGTAGGGCGCTGCCGGCGAGCCCTTCTTCGAGAAGAACTGAAAGCGACATCTTTGGGGTGAGAGAAACACAGCGTACCTTCCTGACCGTCTTCTTCACTTTCTTGAAGAAGCCCTGCCCGCCGTGCCCGGACCCACCGCGTCGGTCTCCGTGTCCGGCTCCTCCACCTCCGCTTCCGCCGAGACCCGGACCGCCGAAGCCGACCTCCGACACTTGTTCTATGAGTCTCTTCAGATGGCGAATGGGCTTCATCTTCACTTTTAGACATTTTAATGCGACTCTCACTAATGAGAACTTTGAATGTCTGTTTTTTAAGAAATGCCAACTCACCCGCCACGATGATGTTGATGAAGATGTTCGTCGTCGGGCTAAAAAAAGTCAATATGAATTTATTCCTTGTGAAAAGAGGTTCAGTCTTAAAGGAGGTGTTTCGGTATTTTGAACTTTAGCTTATTTTGAAGAGCCGATCAGTTTTCACGTGTATCATGGGGTGGAAACGCGATATAAGGGGGATGAATGGCCAAAAACAGTTCGAAACTACGGCAGAATTTTTTTCAATTTTTTTCATGTCCCTCCCCGCGGTTCCTGAAGCCCGATGATCAACGCTCGTCGTCTTCTGACGGTTCCACTCACACGAGGTGACGCGAGTCGTCGACGAGGGCAGGGTGCAGGCGGCCGTCGTCGTCGTCGTCGTCGCCGGGAGTGAGGTGGGCGCGACGATCACCCATCTCGTCGTCGATTGAAGAACCTTCTGCGTCGGGGAAGCCTGATCCCTTTTATTGAGGTCTGCCAGACAGGGAAAGTTTGCGGAGACAATGAAAACAGAGTAGAAGACACGGAAATGGGCATTCAAAGTCAAATAATGGAAGTCGCAAAGTTTTGCTTGGCTTCCCAAATCGCTCATTCAAGTCGGTGTGGACCTCCAAGTTGGTGAAGCTCACCTTCTCCTCCACCGCTTTTCATTTCTCTTTGGGAAGAATAAATCTCTTAGCATGAACCCAAAAGAAGCTTCTGCATGCATTTTCAGCCAATTGAGAAGTCTGGGGGGTCGCATCAAAAGATTCAAAAACGGCTTGAGGAGATCCAGGCCTCGTAGCAAATGGATCCATACAATATAATCATATGGACACGTCCATAAGTATATGGACATGGCCAAGTTTGAAGCCAAGGAGATCGAAAGACTGCCATTGTCTTCGGGATAGCATGAAGAGGGGCGCGGAAGGTCATCGTGTGATTGTTT
>JAQIXL010001961.1:0-14987 GCA_034700245.1 Poikilolaimus oxycercus | reverse complement strand
AATACTCCCGCACCTCGTGATTCGCCTTTCAGTGCCGTTGCTACGAGCGACGACGAAGAGGCAGCGATGGCCGAGCACAAGACAATCTACGAGTTCACCGTCAAGGACTCGGATGGCCAGGAAGTCTCCCTCGACAAGTACAAGTGAGTCTTCTTCTTCCTGTTGCTTGAAGCTCTGTTCATCTTTCTAATTGAAAGCTTAAACTAATTGGTTTCAGAGGCTACGTCGTGATCATCGTGAACGTGGCGTCGCAGTGCGGGCTCACCAACGCGAACTACAAGCAGCTGAAGGAGCTCCACGACAAGTACCACGAGCAGGGACTCCGCGTCGCCGCCTTCCCCTGCAATCAGTTTGGTGGACAGGTGAGTAGATTGCAGAACATCTTGTGGGAGTATGTGGCTTTTCATATTTCAATGTAAACAGACGCGAATCTTCATGGAAGTGATTTCAGGAGCCAGCCTGCGAGCTCGACGTGATCAAGTTTGTGAAGGAGAAGTTCGACTACGAGCCGGAGCTGTACGCGAAGATCGACGTGAATGGTGATAAGGTAAGGTTTTCTACGTACTTTCTTAGTCTTCCTGGCGTGCAATAACCTCTTCTGTATATTGGTCAAGCTTTGATTTCAGGCGGATCCACTGTGGAAGTGGCTGAAGAAGGAGCAGGGCGGCACGCTGATCGACGCCATCAAGTGGAACTTCACCAAGTTCCTCGTCAATCGCAAGGGCCAAGTCGTCAAGCGGTTAGTCCCTTTCGCTTGTCCTGAGGGGTTGTCTCACATCGCTCTTTTGATATTCCTTCGTCGTCTCTCAGATCAAATTTCTCTGGGAATGGAAAGGGAGAGGCGTGAAGCGTTTTCCCAAAAAGGGAGAAAGGGAATGAATTTTTATGTGTCGCTTTCTCGTCGTCGTCCGTCACGTTTCATTATGAACAGAGTGACGAACATGTGCAATCCGAGCGGGTCGAGCACGCAGTTTCCGTTTTTGGAGCAGGCTCTCCCTTGAATCGGGCAGCGTGCCGGGAATGCCAGAGGCGCGGGAAAAGAGCGTAGCGATGACGCATTCTGGGACTTCCCCCTCTCTTCCTTATTCCTTAACCATGAGCTGAAAGCGGACCCGTCGTCTGTGATGACAGAGATGATCGCTTTGAATATTTTGAAGCGTCGTTGGAAAACGTCATGCAACCTTCAAAACAACATCAACATCAAATGACAAACTATCGTATTTCCTCAATGGAACCTTTTATATTCAACGTTCATTGCGAAAGAATCTGCTCATGGCTTGATACCCTAAACATTGGCCTTTCAGTTTCGCGCCGACGACCGAGCCGCACAGCATCGTGAAGGACATCGAGAAGCTGCTCGCCGAGAGCGCCTGAACGCCTCTCTTCTTCCTTCTCTTGTTTCCTGTTTCCACATGTGATATCATTTTCTGTATTTCTTGTTCTTTGTAGCGTAGTTCCCTGTTACCTTGATAAAGCAAGATGAAAAGCTCCGAGCATTGTGATGTTTACTCTTTTGACACGAGGGAAGTGACAGGTGAAAGGAGAAGAGCAAGGTCGAGGATGAAGGGTTCAAGTTGACTCGCGCGGTCGAACTGAAAGGCGGAAGGTTTGAAGGGAAGAAGAGTTGACACTTGAGCCACGTGCGAGGCTTCGAAGTGGAAAGGAAGAGGAGAGGGACAGAGGGGACAACAGGCAATTGCGTCAACCGGGGCAAGCTTGGCACTTTCTCTCGGTCACACGTACACTTCCATGGCGAAGAAGGGTTTACTTTCTCCCAGAGTAGCTGCTTGGGATCTTTTGAGAAAGCTTGAACTTTGAAACCTAAACGTTGTGAGTTGTCTCTGAAGAAGAGCTGATGCATCCACTGACTCGCATAAAGACTCACGTCTTCCTAGGAGTAAACAAAGATTCATGGCGGTGACTAACTTGTTTTGACATCCATTGTGGTCTCCGATCCCAAAACGATCATAGTGGAAGTACTTGTAAAAGAAGTTTCGAATGACTCGCTCGTCATTCTCCTCCAGACAACTGTCCTCCCTGACAACTTCGAACTTTCGTCAAGACGAGGGTGATCTCCGAGGTAGAGCTCCCCCTCGTGATCTCCCATCACCACGTGTCTGAGACTGCCCTTCAAGCCTCTCTTACCTCGAAGTTTTACATCGCTGGAGGTGAACCACGTCAGTAAAGATCGACTCTGAGCATGCCGCCTGTTCAGAGTCCTCATGAAGTCATTGAGCCGTGATTTGTGAAGACTTTTGCTGTCCTTACACTCGAGTTCAAGGAAACTCTGCAGAAGAAAGTTTCTCGGATGAGTGAAGGTGTTCTTTCGACAAGAAAAGTGTGACATCACTCTTTTGTCTTCCGCGTCTCTCGCTCCATTTCTCAATCTGCATTCAAGCATACGAAGCGAGAGAGAAGAGAGGAGAGTGTCGATGGCCCTTCTGGCCTCTGAAGGGATGTCTGGCCACCCCTTCAAACGTCGGCTTCAAGCTCCAAAACCATTATTTCGCCGCTTTCACTAGCCGCCGCCGGGAGCAGACGGCAACGACGTCAGCGTCGCCCCTCATGAGGAGAGATTATTGTTGCGCAAGATGGCCGTCGGCGGGTTGGCTGACTCAGAGCCTTGGTGGTGGTGGAAGGCGAGCATAAAGCCGCCCCCGACCCGCGACCACAAAGCAATTGTGGGTGTTGTTCGCGGTGCTTCTGAGACATCACCCGCAACACACCAATAAACAACGAGGCAGAGGCGTTGCAGCTGGACAAGGAACCGCGAATAAAAGGACTCGTGGATCGGCTCCGGAGCACTGCAAGAGGAGAGTCATTTCAACCGTGAACAATGCGGTTGGCTTTCGAGTTTCAATAGCCATGACGATGGTGTTGATGTTCTTCAAGTCCTCTCTATTTTTCAGCAATTACTTCTTTTTATAAGTTTCGTCCACTTAGGCCTCATTTTCTAAACGAGCTTGAACTTTCGTAGACTTCACCTTGGCTGAAGGGGAAATTCAGTTGGGTCAAAAACTTCTCTCCACTCGAGTCCACCTCTAAAAGAGTACCTCCACTCCTCATCCCTCGTTGATTGTTTTCAACAAAAGAATTTTTCGGGACTCCGCACTTTTCCCCTCTGTCAGGTGTCAACGGGACGCGCACGTATCACATTGGGCAGCCGCTCGCCGCGTTCGACCTCTCTGCCTTCCTTCTCCTTGAATTCTGCTCTCATTCCTCAACTTCACACGTTTACTTCCCTCTTCGAGAGACTTTCGGGAGCTCATCTATCCTCTTCTCTTTTCTCTGGAATTCCACTTTTCTGTGCCTGAAGTTTGTGACTTTTGACTCGCGTTCCACGCTTCGAATGGCTTGAATAGCCTTGAGCAGCTCGACCCGCTCTTTCAGCTCTCACGGCCCGGGCTTTTCGTCCTTGATTCGACGAATTTTGATGAGGGGAGGAGGGCCGTCGAGGAGGGAGAGCTATGACATCATTCAGCTCTGAGAGTCTGCCTCGCTGCACTCCGGGTCTCGCCCCCGAAAAGTGACTCGCGGCGATATTCTTGGCTGCAAAATTGAGGCTCTCCACCACTTCTTAGCTTCTCAAGAGGGGAAAATGCTCGTTTGTCCATCCGGATGAGGAGAGGGGAGACCCTCATGTTGGACACACCGACACGAGGCTGTGCTTGAAGACTGAGGCTGAGATTGGAAGGTCATTTGTCATGGCCCTGTCTTGTCTGCCCCACAGCCCCCGTCTCTCCTTCCTCATCTCAGCCGGTGCATCTCCGTCTTCTTCTTCTTGTCTTTCTTCTCTCTTCAGAATTGAAAATCCTAGGTCTGCTTGCTCTTCCCCGAGTGATTTATCTCCTCGTTCGCCTTGTCCTTTTCTAAGCCGACATCGACATCGAAAGGCGGAGGTGGCCCTCTTCGGCGTCCTTCAAGAGTTTCTAGCATGCCCGACTGCTCTTTCGTCCTTCTTTTCTGGCTTGCACATGCGGCGAAAATATCCTCTCTCTGAACTTTTCTTCATTCCTGCATCAATTCTTGCAAATTGAGTTTGCGGTCAAGCGTCTTTTGAGCGAGCTTTCGACACTGTCTTCAGCTCTCGGTTCCAAGTTCACAATACACGAATTCTTCTTTCTCACGAGTTTCAAGAGATTTCCATCACGCCATGGCAAAAGTTGTTTCCAGACGATTTGCGATCCCCGGAGAGAAGGCGGTCATTGGTCTTCTCCCTTCTCCCCCTCTCCAAGGGAGAATGTCTCCTCTTGTCACGACGATGTTGTTGTTGTCCTCTCGAGAAACATCGCTTCCTTGACTGAAAATGGCTTTTCGATACTCGAAGATGACTTATGCGCCATTGAGCCACGAGTTTCGAGATGTTTCCAAGTTGTCGAGTCATGAGGGGCTCCACGTCGAGTATTCATGTCAAGGCTGTAAAGTGTCTCGGTCCTGGCATATTGGTCCGTTGATCCGTGTGGCTCTCCAGTTTCGTGGCCGTTTCATCATGGTTCGACTTCTTTGATTCAGTCTTACAAACGTTGATTTTGCTTGAAAATCGTCACACCTGAAAACATTGGAAACGTGTTTTCTTCCCCTTCAACTCATTGTCAGAGGCCCAAAGCATTTCTTTGCCCGGCTCTATTCCTGTGTTGGCAGGAAACACAATTAGCAACAGCGAACAAACAAAGCTCCTTGAGCCGGGCGTGTGAAGTGCCGCGCGTGGGGGCCTCTCACTAGAGAGAAAGCCGAAATGCACTTTTTCCTTCTCCACCCGGTCCAATGACGTAATTGAGGACTCGCTGAGTGATCTCCTTGTTACCTCCTCCTCCCCCTTCTCCTGCTCCTCCTGCACCCTTCTCCCCCCTCCGCCCTTGCTAGCATGCCCCCAGGCCTTGGACTTGAAAGCTTTTAGGAGAGAAAAAGCTCGGAAATGACTCGGAATGTTTTTCTCCCAAAATCGTAGGCTCATTAATCGCTGTGGCGGCTCGGCCCTTTGTAGTGAAGTGGCCGAAACGACTTGCAGGCAGCCGATTTTACAGAATCTGCAAGGAGGCAGGCCATTTCTCTTTCGGCTAAAAGTGTACACTTGGGCTTCAAAGATCTGGCCATTTCTTTACGGCTTTCTTTCCGAATCTGTCTCGCTTGCCGTAAAATACCTTACTTTCACAATATTAGTAACTTTAACTTATCGATGACGCCATTTTTTCTCTCTGTCATTCCCGACTTACATCACTTGCTCCCTTGAACCGTTTCAAAACTTCTCCTCGAAACTTCTCCATCTCGTCACCGTGCTTGTTGACGCATCTCCACCTTCTCCGATCACATCCATCACGCGGTTTTGCAAGGAGACCGAGAGAGAGAGAGAGAGGAGTCTCGCTAAGATTAGTGCACAACAGCCTCGTAAAGTCGCTATTCTCAGCGCCGCCGTCGTCTTTTGATCCTCCTCGCGCTAAAAACTCTCAAGAAGAAGGCGCTCCACGCCGCTCCCTGTCAGGCGGCGTGCGGCAGGCGACGCGGGGTGGAAGACCGGCGGCTGTCTCCAAAACGTCTTGTTGCTGCCAGCCGTCTTCTCATCTCCACCTTCTCCACCTTCTTCTCAGCTATTCTTCTTCGCTTGCTGAAAGGCTTCAAACTCCCCGCACCTGTTCTCTGGCGGCAGCACGCTTATTTGCTTCTTCTCAAGTCTCTTTGACAGTTTCTGGCCCTATTCTTAGGACTCTGAAGGTCGCTTTACTTACTGATTCAATTACCGTACTCCCGGTGACGATAGTGATCTTCGCGTCAAGTCTCAGGAAACGTGAGAAGTTTGGGAAGAAGAAGCGACGGCGGTGGCGGCACGAGTGAAAGGGAAACAGAGGGCGTCGACGACCAACGACGAAATTTGATCCCGGTGTTGAACAAACTGTTACCTCCTTGCCTCCTCCTCCTCCTCTTCCTCCTCCTCTTCCTTGGCTAGCCGAGTGGGCGACGTCGTCTTCTTCCTTCCCGTCTGCCTTTCTTCCTGTAACTCTTTCCCTCAGGCTTTTTTCATGTTATCCGAGGGGCCAGAAGATGGAGTGAAGGGAGAGTTCACCTGGTTGTGCAGAGACCGCTGTTCAACCCCGTCACAGGCGCTCTCCCACTGATGTGAGAGTGAGAGAGCGCTTCCGACCTCGTGCTTCCTCTCCAACGAGGCCCTCTTCTTCTTTCATTTCACGGACCGACACCGCGGCGCCTCGCCGCTCTTGAGATTTCTCCGTCACCACGAGTTCGCCCTCTTGAGTTCTCCATTCAGTGATGGGCGCGGATTGGTCTTCTTCTCTTTGTAGCCTGGCTTCGTGGTTCATTTGATCTGATCATTGTATTTTCCCAGAGCTTGTTCCAAAACTCAGCCTGGCACAGCTTCATGATAGTCACTTTTTCTACTGTAATTCCCGTAAGTCTTAAAAGTGCCACTTCTTCCAACCTTTTGATCTTTCCTCTGCCCTCCACGCCTGTCTCAAAAACTTTGCTCCTCGTAAAAACGACTTGTGCAGGCAGAGAAAACGTCTTCTCGCAAATCACCCCATCTTCCTCCTCGTCCTTGTCCCTCTCCTCGTGCCTGGTCGAGGTCACGTTTTCGTCGGCCCGACGAGGACTTCCCCTGGGGCTCGTCGCTTTCCGAGAAACCTCCATCCCCTCTTCTTCTCCCCTCTCCCCTCTTCGGCCACTTCCTCTCTCTCCTTCTATGCGTCGTGTTTTTCGAGGCCTCAAAAAACGCTCTGGCTCCTTTGAAGGGAGTACGAATTGGTCCGCGAGGAGAGCCAGACTTGAGGAGGTTGCAGAGAATGTGAAGACGAAGGGATTTCTTGCAGACGAGCTGCCAGCATGGCGAGTATTTGTCTTTCCCTCGGTGATGGCCAAAAAACTTTTTTGCAAACTCTGCCTGTCACGCAAGTCGAACGTTGAGGACAGCGCCAAGAGAGGTGCCGCACTCTTTCCTTCCCTCTTTCAACCTGTCAAAGTTTGAGGAAAGTCACGAATTGTGGACATTTGAGGGGAGAAAGGGCGAGAGCTGAGGCGGGATAAAGTCGCTATCTCCTCTCGATCTCCTCTTCTTCCAAAAGACTTCCTCATCTCCAGCATTCTCCCCACTTTTTTGCCTTCTCTTCAACAGCAAACGCCCCTCTTCAACTCTCAACTCGGACATTTCGCACTTGTCTCGCCTCAAAACGACTGCGCTTCTCAGAGTTTTGGTCTTCTCGGTCTCTCGCAACCAAAACACTCGAGTCTCGAGCCAATCAACTTGTTCTCCCCTCATGCACTTCTTTGATTCGATTTGTCTCCTTCTCCTTGTTCCAAAACAGCTCGTCAACTTCTTACTTGTTTATTTGCTATTTGCCCGTTGGCAATCACGCCGAACACACGTTTGACCGCATTTGACCCACGCGCGCCTCTCGCCTTCTCAATGGCGGGTGGTGGAGGCGGGCGGAGATTGGATTAAGTCGCCGCAGTCTACGTTTCGCCCCGTAAAACGCCACCACGCGGCGGCGGTCCGCCCACCGAACGCCGGCATTGTTTTTCCCTCGGCTTCCTTCTTCCTTCTCCGTATGGCCAAACACGTGTTATTCTCTAAAGCCACTACCTCCTCCTTCATTTGTTCTGCTTTCGGAGATCCGAGAGAAGCGGTCGTCTCCCTCCTCCGCCTCGTCTTCTCGTTTCGAAGAAAACTCCTTCCCTCCAGATCCACTAACCAGACCCGAAATTCCATTTTCAACTTTCCGAGTCTCAAGAAGGAGAAGAAGAGGAGAATCCGCACGTGTTTGTGTGCTGCGCGTCCCGGGCCCTGATGGTGTCATTCTCTTCCTCTTCTCCTTTCCCCTTTTCTCTTCAAAGGATCCCATTTTAGAAGCGGGTCTTCCTGAGCGGGCGGCCCGGGTCGTTTTCTAAAATTTCATCCAGACGAATCGGGTCTTTGGCATTTCCAGCGAGACGGCTTGTTTTCGGCACTTTTTAGGATCGGGTCCCCCTACTAGCTCATTGCCCTTCGTCACGAGAGGAGCTGAAGCTGAAAGGAGAAGGGGGAGGAGGAGGGGCGGACTTGATTGAAATGCTCCGGGTTCGAATCCAGGCAGATGCCCTCATTCGAGCGGGTCCACACGACCCGCCTGGGAAAACTTTCGGGTCGCCTCGATTTAGCCTCCACTGCCGAATTTAGCGGATTTTCTGCCCGAGCAAGTCTTCCCCTGTGTTTCGTTCTTCGTGCTTCTCCCCAAAGAAGGCAAAGGGACTCAATTTCCGGGATGTTCACCGGGCGAAAGACGCATGGCGCAGTTGAGTTCGTTATGCTTTTTCTCGCCGCGATCACTTCCGCGTCCTTCTTGTGTTCCGCATTTACTCCAAGATCTCCTTCTTCGTCTACTCTCCCCCTCCTCCTCCTTCCTCTTCTTCTCTTCTTTAAAAGTGCGCGTACGCGTTGTCAAAACCCATTTCCCGGCTGCAAGAACGAGAAACAATTTTCACCATTCATTTCCAGAAGACCGAGAGGACAACAAAAAATGCTAAACGCTCGTTATGGGGTGGTCGCCCCGGAGACTTCCTCGCTTTCCGTCTCACCCTCGCCTTCCTGCTCCTCCGTAAGTTGCTCTTTGTTTTGATCCAGACAAAGTTTACATCAAATGGGCAAGAGGCCTAAACGTGGAGAGAATCCAGGCTGTCGCCTCTCTTATGTTGCGTGACAAAACGTCATTAGGCCTCGTTCGTCGCTAACGAAGTCGTCGGTCTCTCGAGTTATTACTTTGGAGACCTTGAAGAGAGGCACTCGGCGGGCCTCTCCCTCTCTCGAAGAGCTTTCGAAACATGGCAGAAACTCTCGTCCAGGCGGCTGCTTGACTGCCGTTGGTAGTCGAAGCCTTTCGGAGGGGCAAAAGGAGGCCTTGCCGAGAAAAGACAATAGTCGTCCACGTCAAGTTCCGAAAGGAGAAGAGAAGGATCTCCACGGAGAATTCGCTTCCGCCCCTCTTTCGACGTTTTCCTCCCCAACACAACACATAATTGTGACTCTTTCGGGGCTTCTTCCCCTGGCTGCCTCCTTCGACGGGCCTGGAACTTGGTTATTTTGTTGCGTGTCTTTGTGAGGACCGGGCCATCCTTTCGAATCTTCCCAACCTCCTCGGCCTTCCACCTTCAAACCACAACACAGGCTCGGCCACTTTTTGTCCGAGTCATTTCTCACCCGGGGCGTGGTGGGCCGTCTCAAGACCCGATGGTCTGCACCGAGTTCAAGGTGTTCTTATGCAGTTCCCCATCCCCCTCCTTCCTCCTCCCAGCACTCAACATTATTTCATGCCTCGAGGTTTATTGCAAGAGTGCTCACGCGGCGGCGGCAGCCGGATATGCACTCTCATTCAACTTTCTCCCTTCTCTTGCCCTCTCACGGGGGCTCCCGGCCAGGTGCTATTTCGTCCTCGTCCGCCGCTCACGCGCCTTTTTCTGGCTCGTAAACTTTTTGCATTGGCCATCGAAGGCAATGCATACTTTACCTTCTGACTGCGTCACCAAGCACGCTTCTTGCTGTGTGGTGCAGCTGGAGACTGAAGGGGGTGCAAGGAAGAGAAGAGAATGGCCTGTTTTCATGCGAGTCGTCTCATTCAACGATTCTGGAGAGAGGGAGAGTATTTTCTTCTGCAGAAGTTTTTCTCACTTCCCAAGTCTTCTTCCTCGCTCCTCTTCCTTGATTTCCCTCGAACACGACCTCGAGGGCAATTTGTGAGAAACGTGTCTTGTCCTTTTTCCTTGCTTCTCCTTCTCGTCTCGGACACAGGGGACCAATGAGGAAATGATGGCTTCTCACGGCGTCTGTCCGTCGGGACTTCGAAGACAAGACGGAGGAGGAGGGCGCGTCTGGGCGGGAAAAGGAAGAGAGAGGCAGAAAGCGGGGCGTTGCCTGCCTTTTTACGTCGTTCATCGTTTTCCTCTTTCAGGACATGAACAAGAGCACGCTGCGTGGTCGATGGCGCAGAACGAAGGCCGCCCTCATCGGCCTCTTCTTCACCAAGTATCAGGTCTCATCTCTTTTTATGACTAACTCCTCCTCCTCTTCTTGCAGAAGTGCATGCTTCAACTCAAGAAGTGCCTTCATTCCGAGACGACCGTCGAGACTCAACGACGCAAGAGCCGCACCCAACTCCATCCTCTTCCTGGTGAGTTGTGGGCAAGGTTCAATTCAATCTCCGCCGTCCGTCTGTCAAACTCTCAAACTAC
The DNA here is from genome assembly GCA_034700245.1 of Poikilolaimus oxycercus. NCBI lineage: Eukaryota > Metazoa > Nematoda > Chromadorea > Rhabditida > Rhabditidae > Poikilolaimus > Poikilolaimus oxycercus. The sequence goes on along the minus strand of JAQIXL010001961.1, from coordinate 4,781 downwards.
GAACGACCGGGGGCCTCTTCCCGGGGCTGGGCGATGAAATCTCGTTCAGCGACTTCTTCTTGGTTTATTGCCGTCGGAGGTCTTGCTAGTTGCCGCTCTCTGCTCGTCTGCCTCAAGTCGGGGATCATTGGAGATGGCCGAGGGGCGAACAGTGCCTCGCTTCTTCCCTCTCGCCTTCCTCGCCCGAGGCGCGCCTGCTACCGGCATTGACGTCAATTGGGCCTCGAGTCCGGTGAAAAGACAACGTGGTCTGTGAGGAGAAGAAGCGGCCGACGATTCATTACTCCTCCTTCTCGTTGTGAAAGAATCGCCGGGCGGAGATCTTCGTTCGCCCGGAATAAGCATCGTTTATCCTCTCACCTTTTCCCTTGGAATGTCAGGGAGCGGCCAATTTATCTCACAACTTTCGGCTCCTCCAAGAAGAAGTTCACAAGGTCGGAGGGAAGACCAAAAACAATTGAAGGAGAAGAGGTGGAGGAGAGGGGGGAAAGGACTTCTGCGTCTCCAGTCCATCCATTGAGAAGCCATTCCGTTTTCTCTCTAGCTCGCGCAGCCCCAGACAAAGGCCGAAAAAGGGCCGGATTCCGGACAGAAAGCAGTCAGCCGACTTCTCTTTCCCTCTTCTTGATGTTTGGGCATTTGGCCGCCTTTGAATAGTGCGTTTAGCCAATTTCCGAAAGACTTCACTGAAGTGGACTCTCTCCCCTTCAATCACGACGTCGACGCGCAATCCAGAAATTCCTCGTACTCGTAAAATCGTTTCCCTCCCGGGCACGGGCTACTTCCACGTGGTTCCTTCTTCTTCTTCTTCTTAGAGAAGCAAGCAAAAGAAGCAAGGACGAGGCGCACCGAAAATTGATGACGCAATCTCTGAAGGGAGACTCGAATTCACTTTGAGGCGGTTCTCCATCTTCTCCTTCAAAGCCTCGAAATGGGCAAGGGGAAAAGGCGATGACGAGCGAAGGGAGGAGAAGAGGTCTTAGTGGGCAAGAAATCCCCCTTGCTGTCCCCCTCTCGTTTTGATGAGAAGCATTTGTGGAATGTGTTTGCGAGGGTGAAGCTAAAAATAAGGAAAGGCGAATGTGTCGCTCTTTCGGATTGAACCTTTTGCCCTCCTGAACCTTGTTTTGACCGAAGGCTGCCAAGAAAGAAAGAGAAAAAGTTGAAGAAAGTCTCGAGTGAAATGCACCAGCTGTGTTTCCAATGCAATCCAAGTTGTTTGCCTCCTTGTGATCCATCTTCTTGTTCTAAATAGAACAAGGAGTGGGCCTCTTCTCAAGCTGGACAGAGGGGAGACCAAGAAGCCAAGACCCCTTGGACAGTTGCCCCTCTCGTCGTTGAAGTCGGAACATCCGATTTGATGAGCCACTTAGGCTCCGACTTACGCCCTGCAGCAAATGAGCCTCATAAAGATAAAGAGCTACACGAGGGGACTTTGGACTGTACAATTCCTTTTTTCTTGCAGATCGACCAATTCGCCGAGTCGCTTCGAAATTGCAGCGAAGGCCGACAAACGAGCTGGACAAGTTGAGGAAGAAGGGAGACGACTGGACCGCCAACGACCTCTTCCGCTTTCAGTACTCCGATCCTGAGGCTGGCGAGGTGAGCAGGGAAATCTTACTGTAACATATCGGTGCATTGAGCTTACAATTAGAACTTGGGAGGCAACGTGTCCATGATGGATAAGAATCAAAGGAACTGAACCTTGTGGTGCCCGCAAGCCATTCCCAATCTCTCGCCTTACAAATGGCCTCTTCCAAGAGTTGTTTGCCTCTTTCTCTCGTGGTGTTCACCTTCTGCACGCATCTCCACGAGAGAGGAGGGGAGGGGGACCAGCAAAACAAATTGCTGACAGCCAATGAATGACCTTGGGATGTGGAAAGTCCGGCTGGCCCCAGATTCCGGGTCGAGGCAAAAACTTCTGTCTACTTGAGAACTTGAACCCTTGAATCAAGAGTCATTTGTTTCAGCCGGACGAGAGGAAGCTTCTCTGTGAAGAATGGCTGAAGCGACTTCACAGGATCCACAAGAAATATTGCTATCTTGCATGGTGAGTAGGCCCCTCCGTGACAATAAGAACAAAATTCAGGTATGCCTCAGCCATCTATGCCTGCTATTACCGACTCGCCCCTCTTCTCAACGACGAGGCCGAGCGAAAAGCCGTGTGGAACAAGGCGAAGGCCGAGTACGCCGAGATTTTCCTCATGGGCCGTCGAATCTGGCGTCGACCCACTCACCCTAGTCGATTGCACGTTTTCTACAATCTCGCCATGCTCTGTGTGCGATACTCGCAAGTTCAGGTAAACAGACACCTTCGAGGCTTATTATAACTAGGCCTTGCAGGATGATGACACGATCAAACTCTTCCGCCACGAGTTGAGGGACGCGGACAACTTTGACTTCAAGGTGCTCGACGAGGTGCAATTCGCTGACTCCGTCGACAAGGTCTGACGACCTCGCCATTGACTCATTTCTCTCTCGTTCAGATTGTCCGTCTCGAGAACCACGTCATTGGCGGCACCTTCGGTATGAACGCCCGTCGACGAAGCTCCGCTCGCAGCTCCCTTCGCAGTCTTCAACGCAAGAGGCTTGAAGAAGAGAAGGAGCGCTGTGAAGAAGAACGTCGCGAACGAGAAAAGCGAGAGGAAGAAGACGAGATCCAGCAGTTGCTCGAGAAGTCGCCCGATGTTCCGACGAAGAAGCTCGAGTCTCCACAGCGACCGACTGCTTCGCCCACACCTTCTCGAGTCATCGACACCATCCATGAGGAGGCGACCCTTAGCCTTGAAGTGGAACCGCCGAAGGTTGCCTCGGCCCCTCTTCTCGTTGTCCCAACCATCGTGATCCACCCAGCTTCTCGAAGGAACAGCGACGTCTCGCCCAAGCCGGGCGTTCGCTTCGCTGACTCCTCTGAGTGATTCAGAACGAAAAAAATTTCATCAAAGCGGCCTTTCTCTTCTCTGATTGTGCCTTGCGACCAATGCCTATTTGTACAGTTCTGATGAGAGGTCAAATTATTGTCTGAGCTTTTCCCTTTCTTAGGGTCAGAGTCTTACTTCTCCTCCCTCATACTTATTTGTCAAACTCGCCAACTAACCAAAACGTGTACATACCATGTGCAATACTTTTCTTTTTCTTTTTTTTCACCTCAATCTTCTACTTCGTGAAAACATTTCTTGGTGCAAACAATAAGTCAAAGTGCCTTGAGGAATTCTTTTACTTCAACTTGTGAGAGTCATCTCCGATGTCCTCCCACGAACAATTTCACTGCTTCTACTGAGTCCTTCACGTCTCCTTCTTCCTTCTTGTTCAAGAGGCAACCCCGAGTGCCGTTCACAGTCTTCCCTTTGTGAACAAGAAATAATTGAATAATGGCAACGCTGGTCGGCCTTCCAACGTTGTTGTCTTCCCTTCTTCACTTGGACTCTTCTTCCCCGCTGCCTAATGAACCGCGTGCAATTTCAAGCCTTCACTATGCATGAGTCAACAAATAAACAAATAAATAAATCCGGTGTTTATTTCCACAAACAATAAATTTGGCGCATATTTGGTAAGTAGTCAGACCAGGGGAAGGAGGAAGAGAAGTAAAGCATCGATGGCGGCAACCTCGTAGAAGAGGGGAGAGTCGAAAGAAGGAGCAAGAAGCGTGAGAAGGAACAGAAGACGAGGAACATCACAGAAGGCAGTTGGGGGTCTCTTGAGAGGATTCAAAGGGAAAAGACTCAATAACCCGCGTCCTTGATGTACTTCGTGATTTCCTCAACAGAAGAACGAGCCTGGAATACTTATGTTTCAGACTCTGGACTGCAAACAGACCTTGGCACTAGTGTCGTTCTCTCCCTCGAAGATGGCGATCACCACGGCGGTCTTCGATCTGGCAGCGAAGAAACCTTTCTTCTCCTGCAAATTTGTAATCTCTCTCAATCACGAATAAAATGCTGATTGTGATTCTCCGTTCTCCCGGAAGCTCTCTTAGTCAGCACGAGAACGCGCTTTGTCAGTCGTTTCCCCCATCGAGGATGTCGCCTTGCAGCGTCAAAACAGGCTTACTCATAAAGAGTGTGCAAGGAGGGCAATGAGAAAGATGGAGACAAACCTTCTTGCCGAAGATGAGATCCTCCTCGACTCGCGGGACGATGTAGTGGACCTTCTCGAGATCCGCGCCCTGAACCGAGTCAACAAATTTCGCAATGAAGAGGAAAGCTCTTCCTTTGAGGCGTAATTTCGAAATGACAAAGCTTTATGAGCCTGACTAACTATAGGCTTTTCAATCAAAATCATTCGAGTTAATTACGTATTATGAGCTAGACAAAACATTCACCGTTCCGGGAACCTTGTTGATGTCGCTGAAGAGACCGACAAACTTCTTCAGCTCATCGGGGGTTGAAGAGAAGCTCGCGCTCTTTGCCCACACGGCTCTGCACCAATACTTCTTCCTTAATAGAGACTCACCCATCGGCGAGTCCAACGATGGCTGCCCTCTTGATGGCCGACGTGGACTTCTCGAGGTTGGTGATGTAGGCGTTCCAGCCGTCGGTCATTACTGGTTTGTCTGCAAGAGAGAATACTGAAAGGGAAGGGCGAGGGTTCTTATTCGACGTGGTCCACTAGGCAAACGCTGAATAACAAAAGGGGTTCCGGCCGTGGCACACGCACACACCCGAGGCGGCCGTCTAATGGGAAAATGCCACCGACGCCCGCCGGCTCCTCGGCCCCGGCGAACAAGCGAGCGAGCAAGCCGAACTGACTCACATCCACGACGGGGTTGAAGGGGAGGAGGC
>JAQIXL010001960.1:0-14989 GCA_034700245.1 Poikilolaimus oxycercus | reverse complement strand
TCTATACCTCTTCTTTTCTCTCTCACTTGTCTTCTATTGTCACGTGCTAAAGCACTGAAACTGATAAATCCTCCTCCCTCCTCCTCCTAGAACAAAAGGACAGTGTCCGCCTCCGGCGGACACCTCTTCAGTTCCCTCTGGGATGCTCTCCTCCTACAGCAACTCTCAACCGCCTCTTCTCCATCTCCAATCGACCACTGGAGCAGTATAGAATACCTCTCTTCTCTCCCTCCCCTCCAACACTGGAGCTCCGTAGAATATGGCCTCGGCCCTCTTCTCCCTCCCCTCCCTATTTTTTGTAGATCAAATTTTGCCTCCTTGAACTAATCAACTCTCTATGTCAAACTCCTGGCCGACCTCCTGTTTAAAACCATTGTAATGGGTCCTCCGCTTCTACAAATGCATAGAAAGTTTCCAGAAGCACTCCCCCTTGATAATTAAATCGGGCAAAAGACCCTAGAAGTGACGGGAGTTGAACCCGAGATCCCCGTCGTCAAAGTCTAGCTCACTAACCACTCGGCCACGCTAACCCATGCGGCCGCTTGAACCCCAAGCGTCACGGACGACGTCACCGTCGCCGTTTATTATATGTAAGGATACTGTATGGAAGAAAGACAAACCGGGAATATCATCACAGAGATTTTTGGTGTGATGGGCTCGGCGAGAGTTGCAGAGGAAGCCGTGACGGCAGTTGACGTCGCAGGCACCGAGGTCGTCGCGGCGGTAATAGTATCTGGAGAGTTTCTTTCCTAAGAAAGAAGGAAGAACAGACTTTCGATACTTCTCAAAGAGATCGGTGTCAGTCTTCATTCTGTTGATCAAGTCGCTCCACTCCGAGGGCGCCATCGACTTCAGACCGTATTCCTGAAGAAGAGTGAACTTCTTCAAGAGCTGAACCTGCTTGACGGAGGTGAAGAGGGTCTCCCACTGAGGGTTCTGAGGGTCTGCGTTGGCTTTGGTAAGGTTAAGGAAGTACTCCTCGTAGTCGAGGACAGCCTAAGAGAGAGAGAGGACTTGAGAGCTTGAAGAAGGACAGACAAAAGAAGATCCGTTGTAGTTTCCATCGATGGTGTAGATTCGATAAGCCGGCTGACTCTCCGAGTAAGGAGTCACACTCGGGGCCGAGTAGACGAGCGACGTCGTGCGACTCTTCTGATCCTCGGGGTCTTCGAACTGAGAGGAGAAGAATCTTTCTCAGTCTTCAATCTTACAGTGACATGGAACTCGTCCGTGTGAGTATGCCCGAAGAACTGCGCTGTTACCGTACTCTCATATCTATGGACATCCTTTTCTCCCTGAATGCTACCGATTGACGATGTTGTAGTAGTTGATGGACCAGCCTTCAAGGGCCTCGCCGCCACCGCCCGGGATGTGGGCCACGATGTGAACCTGAAGAGTTTGTTTTCAAGAGAGTCTTGCCTTGTCTCCGTTGTTCTCGGCGTCGGCGAGCTCGCTGAGCAGCCAGGACATCGCACCGTCAGGGTCTGTTTGGTTGATGTAGAGGTAACTGCAACAATGGTAACTTTGGCCCAGCTATTGCGAAACGATCAAGTTGTGGCTAGATATTAGGTGATTGAAGCATCAAACTGAAGAACCAAACGATTTGCAAATGGCTGAACAAGAGGCTATGAGGCCCACTTTTGCTACGAGGCCTACTTTTGGATGCTACGAGGCCCACTTTTGGCTTTCAATCATTCTTTCGCTGAAACTTACAAGTTCACGGTGTCTCCAAGTCCATTGTTGAGGGAGATGAGTCGGAGACCGGGGAAGAGCTTCTTCATGTAGCAGCCATTGCTGAACCCGTCCCCTCTGAGTTTCAGGCGACTCACTATCTGACAGTCTCCAAGGAGCCCACATCGAGCCACGATCCCCAGGCATCGGCCATCGTGTCGTACATCCAAGACATGTTGAACTTCGGCGGAACCCAACTCGGAGGGAAACTGAAACTTCCGTGAGAGGAGTCTCGAACCTGTCTAAGGGAACGCCTTCATGATTCCCAACGGCGAAGTAGGTGGGCAAGTTCAACTTCTGTCGAAGAGTCTCGGAAACGTTTTTCACCTAAAAGACTGCTAAAGGACCTCAGCTCACGATTTCAACATGAGATTCCTTCTTGTAGTCCCAGACGGCATGACTCTCCAAGTCGCCCGAGACGACCACGTAGTCGATCTGAAGATGACCGTTTACTTGGATCTTCGAACTTGAAGTTAGCGATGGTAAACTTGTTCCGTGCATATCAAATCATTTTGAAACCGTGAAGCACGATAAAACACCAGAGTTCATGGACTTTCTTATCTTCTCAACGATATGAGCGACCATAGTGCAGAAGAACCACGTGGAGGAGAAGGAGGGGGCACTCAGCAATCTGACCACAAAGCCTGAGGCACATTTGAGTTGTGACGAAGGCACGCTTTCTCGATTGAAGATGCAATCAAAAGGCAAACAAGCTCTGTGGAAAAGGTCAGAACATGAAGAAGGCTTCTCATCGTTTTGACTACAATTAGAGCAAGGCCATGAGGAGGCTTTAGCAACACCGCGCTACAGATGGTCTTGGAGAAGCTCTAGTCTCATCAAGCCGAGCTTTCCAATGATTTTCAAGCACTCTCAAAAGCTGCGTTCAAGCAGAACTCGCCGTCTAATCGCTCATAGATTTTTTGAAAGCCATTTCTTCTTGCGCTGAAACTGCAAATTCTCAACTTACATCTTTATGCGTGGCAGCAATGTGGTCCAAGAGATTTGTGAAGAGCCAGTAAGGAGAGTCGCAGGCAGCCACGGTTCCCCAGTGACCAGCCGGCTTCTTGATGTCCTTCGCTCTCTCCTGCTCCTCTCTCTTCCTTCTCCTCTAAAGGTCTCACATTCGGGTTCTGCAGAGGTCGACAGCACTGGGGCTCCGAGCATTCCGCCTCGAGTCCCTCAGTGTACTCGGGGTCGATGTGGATATCGCTGAGATGGAGGACGCGCAGCTTCGGTTTGTCCGCCTTTCAAGGTCTTTCTTTAGGGAGAAGGGTTACTGTAGGATTGGGGTAGTCGGCCTGGATGGGAGGCTTCTTGCCGGGGATCGGGATGAACCACGTCGCGTTGAGGGGGTCGAAGAAGGAGCCGCAGTTCTGAAAGGGACCGATAAGGACAAGGAACTGTACTTGAACGAGAAGTCCACAGATTTGAGAAGGATTCACCAGCAGTTGAGTGAGAATCCATTGAGCTTCTTCCTGAAAGATTCTACTCTTAGCCTGAAAGAGGGCTTCACCAACCTCAAAATCTCTTCCAATAGAAAGACAGACAAAGTTGTCTTCCACTTGAAGAACCTCGCAGAGGAAGGCAACAAAGTCGCCGAGGCAATCGGTCAGAATCTGAAATTTTCTTTTCCCCATGATCAAGGCAGCATTGTTCAAACCTTTTCGCCCCAAATATCTTCAAGGAGAGAAACGACAAAGTGGCAGTTCTGGCATTCGGGCGAATCATCGTGGACTCGAGGAGCTGAAGTTATTTCACTCTCAAGAAGTGAAGAAGAGGCAAACCTGGATATGAAAGGGCAATTGGGACAAGAAGAAGAAGAAGGAAGAAGTTCCCAAGGGCACGGTCGAGCACCCGCATAGTGAGTGTGTCTCAAAGTGGACTGAACCAGCTGGGTGCGCTCTCATCGCAGCGCCATCCCTTTCCTTCCAGGCTACAAGGCGGCCAGGGAGAAATCTTGAAGTGTCCGATACCAGTCAGCACTTTTCCGTGAAAACTTTCGCTTTACCTTGTTCGATGCTGTGCTTACGCGTGAGTGAAGCTCCGTGAGAATAACAATCAATGACGGTTGAGTCACAAACTCAGCTCATTCTTTCCCAACCCGTTCATGGCATACCCGTAGCGGCTGGAGTCAGGCTCTAGCAACTTATTTGTGACCTGAAACTGTCAATTGTTTGCCCTTAGATATCTTTGGGTTTTGAATAGTTTGTATCGGTCTCTCTTCTTGTCGAGAAGTTTCGTTCAACTGTTTCAATTCTCTATGTAAAGAGGGCATCTCGCATGTGCTGCGTTCATGTAGCTTGACGTCTCTTCGAAAATATTTATTTGCCAAAATGAAGAATTTGCGGGTTTCCTTTTTCGATATTTCTTTCTACCGTTTCATGTTGTTTATAAAAGAAACATCGATTATGCCTTGTATTGATTCTGTCCTCCAAGGGATGAAAAAGTTGTGGCGCAATGACGACTAGCCAGACGTCTTCGCGTTGGCGTCGCCGTCTGGCATTCGGCCGTTGATCAAAATGTCACCGCTACAAGAGTTTAGCCTTTCCCATTTCCTCTTGAGACCACGAGAAGCGTGACTCTCCACGTCCTCGACAAGGCGCCTCCCTCGCTTCGACAGGGCGAACAGCGTGCTTCGATGCTTCCTTCAACGTGACGTTCTTCAGACAAATTGGATTCCTCTCAAAAGAGAAGCGTGGGTTTCGTCGCAACATTTAGGTTTCAAGACCGCTACAAAAGCCCGTGTTCGTGGCCAGAATGTTCAGTTCTCGTGCGGTCTCGTGTTTCACATGGCCTCTCTCTTGAACTCCTTTCTTCTCACCTCCATCGTCTTCTTCATCCAAGAGACCTCAGCCGATGGTACGGAGTCTCTTCAAAAGAATTGACCTTTTGAGTTTTGAAACGCAACTGCAACGACCTCGGCGGCATCGCCATCGACATCACGGACGACCTCTTCTTGTCGATGCGCTTCTCGAGCAAGTGCCCCGAGTTCCAAAGTGAGGCAACTTCTCTTGCTAAACACTCTCAAAGCCGAAGTCCTCGATGCGGCTTGCGACCTGCACGACGCTTGCCTTATGGATCGACAGACTAAATGCGATGCCCGGTTTCGACTTGACATCCTCAGACTGGCAAAGAAGTTCCAAAGACCGGCTTGTGATCGAATGACAAGAGGACTTCTGGCTGCCACCAGTACCAAGTTCGAGACGTCCTAGAGGCTATCGAATGTTCGAATGATCTCTTCAAAGAGTGTATAAAAGCAATGATCTCCCCATGGTCCAGTCGAGCCTCATGAACCCCGATGGAAAAGGGTTCAAGAGGAAAAGGACAAGGGAGATGGCAAAGCTTTATTTTGGTCGTTTGTCTGCCATTTGATGTCTGTCACAATACCGCGACGAGACGACCGGGGGAGGAGGCGGAGGCTTTTCAATGGTGGGAGATGTGTCAAGGTTGCGTGGGCTGTAGGAATCAAAAAACGTCGGAGGATTGACAGATAGCAATAGGCAGTGACTGAAGAGTCTCAGGAAACAGCATTCCTTGGAACGAAAGTCTCTGAAGGCTGAACTCACTCAGCACTTATGAAACCTTTGCAGGCTGTGAAAAACAACCTCCTGTTATTCACAAGCTCTCCTTCGACAAGGGCAAAGTCTCGCTCGCAGCTGAGTCGATGTCGAACAAGGGTGGCCCTCGACAAACCTCTATGGGAAAATTGGTCGACGAACCTGGATCTGATGAAATCTTTTTTCTGTCATTCATGAGCACAAAAGAGACTTTTGATGAGGGAAAGGTTACGCTTCGTCGCTATTTCAAGGCTAGAAACAATAGTAAAAATAGAAAGTTGCTGAGAGTGAAAGACCTTCAAAAGATTGATGAGAGCATTCTGATAGCAGTAATTTCGCTCATAGTGGCACGTTCACTCTAGCGTAAACACACGCAGCACTTGAATCCGCAGACTCCCTTCTTCAGTCACATTTCAATCACACTTGCCCCAGCGAGGCTATCAACCACTGCCTTTTCCCCGATAACAAAAATTCGAAGCTTTCGGTTCGCTCAGCTTTGTCAACAGCCCTGCCCAGGCTCGCCGTCCGATCCCGCACCACGAGAAAAACTCTTCGTTGAAAGGAGAGACAGCGGCTAAAAGGCCGTGGCAAGGGGGCGGCTGCAGGCTTGCATCGCCGGGGAGGAGAGGAGAGAGAGGCAGACCAAGGAATAAAGGCTCTGTGACTCCACTCGGTGTTGCCGTGTGGCTTCTGCTTGTCTTCCAGAGCGTCGTTCTCCGAAGCTCTCCAGCTCCTCTCTCGCCATGCTTCGGATTTCATCAGTTTCTTCTTCGTTCCAAGTTGTTGGAGCCGTGATGCTCCTTCTTCTTACTGGTAAGAACTTGAGAGAGCTCAAATGTCTCTTTTAGACTCTATCGAAGCTCTGGGAGCCTGTCAAGGTTCGTACACGGATTGGGTGAACACGACGGACTGCGATGGAACTTGTGGGAATTGTGGCTCTGTGACTCAAACTCGCCTTTGTCTCTCTCCAGGAAATTGCCCGTGAGCATTCTCAAAGAGGAAAAATTCTCCAGGGAACCACTTCGTCGCTCTCTCGACTGCAGCGATGCTCCTTGTCTTCATCCTCAGAACTTCTGTTGTGGCTCGGGCTATGTGGCCCAGTCCGTCGACAATCGGATTTCTTGCTCGGACCGAGGGGCTTGTGCCAACATTTACTCGCCTTGGTCGCCCATCACAGAATGCAATGCCACTTGCGGGATGTGCGGGGTGAGGGCCGAAGTCAGAGGATGCATCTCCGATTGCTGCAGGTTCGTCTTTATCTGTTTTCTAATAAAATTAAATTGAAGTGGCCAGTTGATTCGACAGGCCCCTTGTGGAACGACTCCCTGTCAATTTCCGGGGCCGACTTGCTGTGGAAATTTCAAGAAACTCATCAATTCGAAGCGGGAGTTCTATTGTGGCCTTTGAACTGCTGCTTGTAGTCACTATTGCCAAAGTCTGAAACGCTCAAAAATTATTTATTTATGCGTTGATATTATCATAAAAACTATCCACACCACTGATTCTTCGTACACCTCACCAATAATGGATTTGCAAGGATTGACGACTTCGAGAGGTAGACCGTGACTGGTGTCATAGAGATTTTCGACAAGAAATCTTTCAGTATTGTTTTGTGCTAGACATCACTTGTGCTACTGCTCCTCGTTAGTGGGACGACATGCATCCTCTAGTGTGGCTCCTCGCCTTGACCATCTTGACACTTATTACTTCAATAGTAAAAATTTGTTTCCATTTCAAAGTGTTGTGACTGACCCAGATTGAAGCAGCGTCGCAAAATAACTGCGTTTGGCAAACGGTCTGTCAGCCAAATTGGAAGCAATTTGATGATTATTGTTACCAGGCAAGTTTGACTTCTTCTCATGAACAATAATACAGCTTTCACTTCTAAAGTCGTATACGGCAGCTGCACAAGACTGTCAGACGAAAGGCGCTCAGGTTGCTTCCATTCACAGTGCTGCTGAAAACGATTTCATCGCCGACCGTTTGCTTTTTTTTCACTATTTTACTATTTTTTCAGTTATCAAAGATTGGGAATTCAATAATCCAGGCACAGAACTGAATCCATACAACGGACTAAGAAGACAAGCGAATGGAAAGTTTGCCTGGAGTGATGGAACGGCTTTCAATTATATCAACTGGAAGGCCGGCGGTGCAGACAATCTCAATGGAAATGTAAACAAATAAACAAGACAGTGTTTTATAAATACACAAAAATTTACAGGAAAACTGTGTTCAAATGTTCGACAATGGAATTTGGAATGATGTCAACTGTGAACTGGTTCGTCTCTTCTGTTGATTGAGTAATTTTTGTCTAGACGGGAGCCGTCTGCAAGAAGAAGGTCCCCAATCCACCGTAATCTCTTCAGTCACCACAAAGTTCCATTATCACCAACAAAATGCATAGAATAAAATCCTCTAACAGACAATAAGACAGTGTTCCGCATCGCACAAGAAAAAAAAGCACCTTTATAGATATTTTCAACCTTTGAACGAAATTGTTTTTCCCCATGTCTGGAGTCATAGAGATGTCATTGAGAGGGCCACTCGCTTCTCGATTCATTGCGTTTCCTAGAGAGACACGAGCTGCTTTTTTTTTCATTTTACTCTGTCATTCACGATGTTTCACACAACTGTCGTCGTCGCTTCAGCGCTTCTTCTTCTGGTCTAGCCTTTGAATTTTCAAATGAATTTCTAGATGCCCGCATCGGCGTCGAATTGTTTGTGGAAATACGTTTGTCCGTATGAATGGAGCGAGCAGAACGGCTATTGTTACTACGTGAGCTTCTTTTTTATTTTGTGTACAAGTTTCAAAATTGCCGAAAAGCAAGACAATTTCAGTTCAGCAAGCTCAAGCCTTATAGTGCGGGACTGGCTTTCTGTCAGTCTCAAGGAGCTACAGCTGCATCAATCATCAGCAAGGCGGAAAACGACTTCATCTTCGGCCGTTGACTACATCTTGAAAACTGTAACGATCGGAGTATTTTCAGTGTACAAAGGGTCCGGCTTCAATCCGTACATCGGCTTAACGAGGAATGGCAGTTACGAGGACTTCTACTGGATTGACGGCAGTCAGTCGGAATATCGAAATTGGAAAACGACAAGTCCTGCTCAGCCGGACTATCAAGCTAACGTGAGAACGCATTTCAACTTTTACAAGAAAGAGGCAATACAACAGAATGTTTAGGAGGTGTGCGTTCAGATGTTCGACGGCAGCGGCGCGTGGAACGACGTGGATTGTTCCTATGTAAGTCTAGAGATATCTGATTGTTCTGATTGTTTTTCTTTAGTCCGGCATCATTTGCAAAATGAAGCTGCCATCGTGATGAAGCATCAGGAAGATCAGGAAGGAAAAAAAAGATCTCCTTCGAAACTTTCTTTTCGTGCAAGCATTTATGGCATTTATCAGAAAATAAAACAATAGATATTTTGTCACGAATTATGCTTATCGAAGATAAATGAAATTTGTGATAAAAGTGTTCATAGTCGCTCGTCTCTCAACAACATGAGGGTAGCTCTCTTCGCGAGAATCTCCATGACGCCAGACGCATTCAAAGCAGAAAAATCACATCGTTCGCCTTGTCGTACATAATTCATTTTGATCCAACAAAAAATGCTTTAACCCACTCGCAAAGTGGCTATTCTCAAATGCGATACAATACAATAATATTAAATAGGATTTTTTTACAACAACAAAGAAGACTCAAACGTCGCTTTGAATGAAGAAATTGCTTATTGAATTTCCTTAACGATCTTTTTTCGTGTTGTTGAAGCAGAAAGGATGTTAGGGCATGGAAGACACTTGCGGTGGTGGCAGCTTCTTCTTGCACACGCTGCTCAGCTAAAATAGATATGTTGAACCTTAGTTAATGGTTTGCAATACCCTTTTAAGTGATCCAGTATTGGCCCAGAACCAACCGTTATTCTTGAGAGCAATCATAAAAACTTCTCCCCTGTGCAGATCAACGTTAACAATAAGAATAATACCCCGTTGATATCATTTGGAAAGAATTTCTGGTAGTCAAACGGTGTAGAATCAGTCCAGACAAAAGGCGAAGTTGTGTTGCCCGTCTGGAGTCCAATATAAACTGCCACGTCGGATCTTTGCTCGATCACTACAATCGCAATGAAAATTAAGGAAAACCCAGGAAAAAGAATTCGCCTCGAAAAAATCACAGACATTGTGTAACGAAGTTGTTCTCACTTTCGGTGTGAATGCTAGCAAGAGCAGCGCCCGCATTTTCGCCCGCACTCTCTCTCTTTTACAGCACAATTGCTTACAAAATAACAGAAACCGTTGAATTCCGACCAACCAAACCGACAAACATATTTCCAGGTGCAGATCGGCTTTGCAGTTGGTGGTAATAATATCTTCAATATTAATTACATCGACTTTTTGATTTATTGTAAATAAAACGCTGCTTACATTCAAAATAAAAGCAGCGCTGAAGACAGATCCGAGGCCCATCTTTTAGAGACCGCAAAGGCCAAATGCAATTGACGCTCCTGGCAACGTGACTTTTTTTCATGGAGCTTCTATAGCTAATTCGAAAACTCGCATCATGGTGAGGCTTGTGGGAAGAAAATCTATTCCTCAGGGTTTGTTGTGCTAACTTGTTTCCAGAAGGTCTCGTTCAAGCATCAAAAGTTGCAACCGTGAGTTTGGTGTCTTTAACGTTCTACTGCGCCAGTAGGTGAATGGACCAAGTCGAGCCTTACCAAGTTCATAGATGTGCATAGTGTTTATTATCAGTGCATAAATAAATAATTATTGAGCATGTCAGATTTTGGCAATAGTCACATCAAGAAGCAGTTTGAAGGCCACAATAGAACTCCCGCTTCGAATTGATGAGTTTTTTGAAAGTTCCACAACAAGTCGGCCCCGGAAATTGACAGGGAGTCGTTCCACAAGGGGCCTGTCGAATTAATTGACCACTTCAATTCAATCTCAATAAAAATTAAAAAAAGAAATCGGAACCTGCAGCAATCAGAGATGCATCCTCTGACTTCGGTCCTCACCCCGCACATCCCGCAAGTGGCGTTGCATTCTGTGATGGGCGACCAAGGCGAGTAAATGTTTGCACAAGTCCCTCGGTCCGAGCACGAAATTCGATTGTCGATGGACTGGGCCACGTAGCCCGAGCCACAACAAAAGTTCTGGGGATGCAAGCAGGGAGCATCGCTGCAGTCGAGAGAACGACGAAGTGGTTCCCTGAAGAGTTTTCCTCTTTGAGAATGCTCACGGGCAATTTCCTGGAGAAAGACAAAGGCGAGTTTGAGTGATGGAGCCACAATTCCCACAAGTTCCGTCGCAGTCCGTCGTGTTTACCCAATCCGTGTACGAACCTTGACACGCTCCCAGAGCTTCGACAGAGTCTGAAAGAGATATTCGAGCTTTCTTACTGGTTTTTACCAGTAAGAAGAAGGAGCATCACGGCTCCATCAATTTGGAACGAAGCAGAAACTGATGAAATCTGAAGCATGGCGAGAGAGGAGCTGGAGAGCTTCGGAGAACGACGCTCTGGAAGACAAGCAGAAGCCACACGGCGACACCGAGTGGAGTCAGAGAGCCTTTATTCCTTGGTCTGCCTCTCTCTCCTCTCCTCCCCGGCGATGCAAGCCTGCAGCCGCCCCCTGCCACGACCTTTTAGCCGCCGTCTCTCCCTTCAACGAAGAGTTTTTCTCGTGGTGCGGGATCGCACGGCGAGCCTGGGAAGGGCTGTTGACAAAGCTGAGCGAACCGAAAGCTTCGAATTTTTGTTGTTGAGGAAAAGGCGATGTGGTTGATGGTCTTATGAGAGAAAGTGTGATTGAATTCTGGCTGAAGAAGGGAGTCTACGGATTCAAGTGCTGCATATCTCCTCGCTACAATAAACGTACCACTATTGGCGGAATACTCCTGCTCACAGAGTGCTTTGGTAAAGCTGTTGAAAGACATAGCAAACTCAGCAACTTTCTATTTTTACTATTGTTTCTAGTCATGAAATGACAATTCAGGTTCGTCGACCAATTTTTTCCACAGAGGATTGTCGAGGGTCACCCGTGTTCGACATCGACTCAGCTGCGTGCGAGACCTTGCCCTTGTTCAAAAAAGAGTCTGTGAAAAACACGGGGTTGTTTTTTTCTGCCTGTAAAGGTTCCACAAATGAATTGAGTACGAGACCTCTTGAGTCCGCAACGTTTGTGCACTGCCTCAACAGCTCTCTCTATCACCCTTCAACGTTCTTAGATGCCTAAAGCCCACGCAACCTTGACTCATCTCCCTCCATTGAAAGACTCGCCTCCGCCCCCCTCCCCCCCTTTGTCTCTTCGTCGTATTGTGACAGACATCAAATGGCAGACAAACGACCAAAATAAAGCTTTGCCATCTCCCTTGTCCTTCTCCTCTTGAACCCTTTTCCATCGGGGCTCACGAGTTTCGACTGGGCCACAGGGAGATGTTTGCTTTTATACACTCTTTGAAGAGATCATTCGAACATTCAAAAGCCTCTAGGGCTTCTTGAACTTGGCACTAGTGGCTGCAAGAAGACCTCGGGCCATTCGGTCACAAGCAGGTCTTTGGAACTTCTTCGCCAGTCGGAGGATGTCGAGTCGAAACCGGGCATCGCATTTGGTCTGTCGATCCATAAGGCAAGCGTCGTGCAGGTCGCAAGCAGCATCGAGGATTTCGTCTTTGAGAAAGTTCAACAAGAAAAGTTGTTCTCACTTTGGAATTCGGGGCACTTGCTCGAGAAGCGCATCGACAAGAAGAGATCGTCCGTGATGTCGATGTTGATGCCGCCGAGGTCGTTGCAGTTGCGTTTCAAAACTGAAGCGGTCTATTTGAAGAGACCGTACCATCAGCTGAAGTCTCCTGAAGGAAGAAGGCGATGGAGGTGAGAAGAAAGGAGTTCAAGAGAGGGGCCATGGGAAACGTGCGCCAAAACCAGAATAAGCATTTTGGCCACGAACACGGGCTTTTGTAGCGGTATTGAAACGAAAATGTTGCGACGAAACCCACGCTTCTTTTTTGAGAGGAATCCAATTTGTCTGAAGAAACGTCACGTTGAAGGAAGCATCGAAGCACGCTGTTCGCCCTGTCGAAGCGAGGGAGGCGCCTTGTCGAAGACGTGGAGAGTCATGCTTCGCGACTCAAGAGGAAAGGCTCTTCTTGTGTGGTGACATTTTGATCAAAGGCTAGATGCCAGACGGCGACGCCAACGCAAAAACGTCTGGCTAGTCGTCATTGTGCCACAACTTTTTCATCGCTTGGAGGGCAGAATAACGCAGTGCAAAATCGATGTTGTATTTATAAACAACGTAAAACGGTAGAATGAAATATCGAAAAAAGAAACCCTCAAATTCTTCAAAAGAAATCCTTGATTTTGGTAAATAAACGCTACGAGACGTCAAGCTATATGAACGTAGCATGTGCGAGATGTCTTCTTTCCATTGAGAATGAAACAGTTGAACAAAACTTCTCGACCAGAAGAAACACTTCGAACTTCAAAGATACACAAAGGCAGACAACTGGCAGTTTTAAGTCGTCAATAAGAATTCACCGCCCGATAAACGCCAATGCAACTTCTTCCTGCGTCTCTTGCCTGAGAAACGATTTGGTTACTTCTTTGGTTGTTTTTCAAAATGGTTCTTCACTCACATGTATTGAGCGCAGCATCGAACAAGGTAAAGCGAAAGTTTTCAGTGAAAAACGCTCACTGGTATCGGACACTCCGAGAGTTCTCCCTGGCACGCTTTGTAGCCCAGAAGGAAAGTGATGATGGCTGCGATGAGAGCGCACCCAGATGGTTCAGTCCACTATTGAGAGAGCTGACTATGCGGGTACTCGAGCATTTCCTTGAGAACTTCTTCCTTCTTCTTCTTGTCCCTATTTCCTTCTCATATCCAGGTTTGTGTCTTCTTCACTTTTTGACAGTCCGACAACTTCAGCTCCTCAAGTCCTCGATGATTCGCCCGAATGTCAGAACTGCCACTTTGTCGTTTCTCTCCTAGAAGATATCTGGGGCGAAAAGGTTTGATCAATCATATTCTTGAACCTAAACAAAAAGAAACTTTCAGATTCTAACTGATTGCCTCGGCGACTTTGTTGCCTTCATCTGCGAGGTTCTTCAAGTGGAAGACAACTTTGTCTGTCTTTCTATTGGAAGAGATTTTGAGGTCGGTGAAGATCCCTTTCAGGCTAACAAGTTCATGAGGGAAGTTCATGAAGTTCATGAAGTTGTAAGAGTAAAACTCTTTCAGGAAGAAGCTCAATGGATTCTCACTCAACTTCTCGTCAATCTTTCTCAAATCTGTGGACTCCTCGTTCAAGTACAGTTCCTTGTCCTTATCGACCCCTTTCAGAACTGCGGCTCCTTCTTCGACCCCCTCAACGCGACTTGGTTCATCCCGATCCCCGGCAAGAAGCCTCCCGTTCAGGCCGACTATCCCAATCCTACCGTAATCCTTCTCTCTAAAGAAAGAACTTGAAAGGCGGACAAGCCGAAGCTGCGCGTCCTCCATCTCAGCGATATCCACATCGACCCCGAGTACACTGAGGGACTCGAGGCGGAATGCTCGGAGCCCCAGTGCTGTCGACCTCTGCAGAACCCGAATGTGAGACCTTTAGAGGAGAAGGAAGAGAGAGGAGCAGGAGAGAGCGAAGGACATCAA
The DNA here is from genome assembly GCA_034700245.1 of Poikilolaimus oxycercus. Taxonomy (NCBI): domain Eukaryota; kingdom Metazoa; phylum Nematoda; class Chromadorea; order Rhabditida; family Rhabditidae; genus Poikilolaimus; species Poikilolaimus oxycercus. The sequence goes on along the minus strand of JAQIXL010001960.1, from coordinate 1,052 downwards.
GAAGCCGGCTGGTCACTGGGGAACCGTGGCTGCCTGCGACTCTCCTTACTGGCTCTTCACAAATCTCTTGGACCACATTGCTGCCACGCATAAAGATGTAAGTTGAGAATTTGCAGTTTCAGCACACGAGGAGATTCGCTATGAAAAACCAAGGAGCAGTGGATCGTCTTCATTTCCACCATTTGTAGAATACATACTTCACGATTGCCGAATTTCCTTCGTACTTGCTTACATTTATCTAGAAATCATGAGAAAGCTCGCTGTGATGAGACACAGCAAGGCATCCCCAAGATCATCTAATGGGGGATGCTATCGCCTCCACGTGGCCTTCCCCTGTAGCCAAAGCGATAAGAAAGGCTTTCCTGCTTTAACCTTTTGCTCCGCGCACAGAGCTCGTGCTCGTTTGCCATTTGATTGCATCTTCAATCAAGAAAAGCGTGCCTTCGTCACAAATCAAATGTGCCACAGGCTTCGTAGTCAGATTGCTGAATGACGCCCCCTCCCCCTCCACGTGGTATTTCTGCACTATAGGAGCACAGTTGAGAAGATAAGAGAATCCATGAACTCTGACCTTTTTGTGCATTATTACTTCACAGTTTCAACTTGATTTGAGTTGGATGGAACAAGTTTACAATCGTTAACTTCAACCTCGATAACAATAAACAGAAATCTTCAGATCGACTACGTGGTCGTCTCGGGCGACCTGGAGAGTCATGCTGTCTGGGACTACAAGAAGGAATCTCATACTGAAATCGTGAGCTAAGGTCCACTAACACTCTTCTAGGTGAAAAACGTCTCCGAGACTCTTCGACAGAAGTTGAACTTGCCCACTTTCTTCGCCGTTGGGAATCATGAAGGAGTTCCCTTAGACAGGTTCGAGGCTCCTCTCAAATAAGTTCCAGTTTCCCTCCGAGTTGGGTTCCGCCAAAGTTCAACATGTCTTGGATGTACGACACGATGGCCGATGCCTGGGGCTCCTGGCTCGATGCGGGCTCCTTGGAGACTGTCAGATAGTGAGTGGCCTGAAACTCAGAGGGGACGGGTTCAGCAAT
>JAQIXL010001959.1:0-14992 GCA_034700245.1 Poikilolaimus oxycercus | reverse complement strand
TAGTCAAGGGTAGATCAAAATTTGACCAACCCCCCCCCCCCCCCCCCGACGACGGACCCTTGGCGGACCCCCGATCCACCCCTGGTGGCAGCTTTCATCCCTTCTCATTCTGTTTCGCCATTGCGTCTGCGTCTTTGAAACGTCTGACTGCTTGAATCGATGAATCGGAATCCGGTTCTCGGCCCATTGTCATCTCGTCTCAGCGGCACTACTTCTCATTCGTGCCGTTTCGCCGTCTGACGCTTACCTTCCTTTCTCACTCCAACGTTAAGCTGCTCTTCTTGCAGATATCTCTATAGTCGAGATGAAGTCGTTCTTCATATAAATTGTCGAGGAACCTACAAGACAGCCAGCTGCGCTTTATTTTGAGAAAGCTAAATCTGGCAAGCGTTTGAATCAATGAAACACCTTTTTCAGCTTCTTCACTCTATTTATTCCAAGAGTTGATGATAGAAGGCTATCTGGATATCAGCAGTGCCGGATTCCCTTGTAGCCTGCGTGTGCTCCCCCAGGAGAACCGGCTGACTTACAAGCTGTTAGCTGCATCAGCATTCAAGAGACTACATAAGAGTGGAGAGAGGGAGGAGAGACAAGTCGGAAGGGAGAGAGACGACCGATCCGGGAGTCTCTCTCCCTCCTCTGTGCTCACTAGAGCTGTATTCAAGGATGCGGAATGAAGATTGTGTAAATACTAGCTAGCAGATAGGAGTCACGAAGGTAGCGTCCTACACCCTCCCATTTCAACGGGACATCATCCTACATCAAAAGTCGAGAACATTAAAGACCGGTGGCGATCGATGAAATCTGTATCACTTGAGAGTCGTCCAGAAAAAAAACCTCCAACATCAGGCTAATCATGGGTTAACGAATCTTCGCTGTTCAGAAACTCACTCGAGGGATCAGAAGTAGATTGATAAGAACAGATGTGTTAGCATCTAGATGATTTATAAGGAGAAAAATATGTTTATGTATGTGTATTACTTTGCGATGTCTTCAAACATCCATATTAATTTCGAAGTCATAAAGTTTTCCCTCTTTCCCACACCAATCGACGCATAAGGAAGTGCTAACTACGCAATAGAATCTTGCGCTAGGCAAACATCGAAGTTACTCTAGAAGTATTCAGTTTTTAGCAGCTCTCCTAGTGGGATCTGTCTCACAATCAGTTCACAAGATGTCACCGGGCCTTCCTCTCAATCAAACAGCTTTGGCGAATTTGTTTGAGTTTCTTGATCGTCAATCCGCAGTACGTCTCGCAAGGACAAGCAGGTCCGCTTATGAAATTGCGCAAATATCCAGACTCCGCGAGCCTAATGAGTGCTCATTTACTTTCATCTCTGACATCTTAAGTGAGGAAGCGATTTCAAATTTTTGGACTTCTCCGGATCCTATTGCTTGTTTCGACGTCGCGAGATATTCTTTGCGAAACGTTTTGGTAACAATCAGTCTGGCCTATTCATATCATTCAAATCGTGGACTTGTCTTGTCAGAGAAGAACGGGGTTCCCAACGTCTTTCTCGAAAAGAGAAATGCCTCCGACTTCGTCGTTTCTATCACAAGAGAGACGTCTTTCGAAAATCTTTTTGTAGTCCTTCTCAACTACTTCAGTTCTCAGTTACCAACGAGGAGGATCACGTTCAACATTCCGGCCACTTCTTTAATTAACACAGTTTCCGCGTGGATAACCTCTCAACAACGAAAGTGCGAAAAAGTAGAGTTTCAATCGCCAGTGAATTGGCTCACTGCCGATCAGAGCATAAGAGAAAAGTACTTCGGAACTTTACCCGCAACCAGAAAAGCAACGGCTGAATTGATAACAAACTATGTGGAGCTCACTAAGTCTCCTCGGGTTAGCCTTAAACTTCAAGCGAGCTTTAATGCTGAACAAATGAGTAGAATAACGAAATTCGCTGAAGGATTTGAAGGCGACCGTGAGGTGGAAGTTTGGCTGAATGAAGAAGCCTTCCGCTGCTGGTCGCCGAGTGTCTTCTCCATCTATAACAATCAAGCCAAATTCTACTCGAAACGTTTCATTGCCGAGTGGATGCTTGACGAGCGGCGCAAGCAAATCGACGAACTCATTTTGGCGGTAGCCCCGAATGACAGCGATCAATTTGTTGAAGCGTTGAATATGCTGATTGCCGATAAGAACAAGCTCTCCTCCCAGCTAAAGCCCGAAGTGAGTCTGGTTAATGAACCAGGTGTCAAGCGCGTTCATATTCGTTTCGGACCAAAGTCGTATAACCCATGGGAATCACGTAATTACAAATATTCTTCTCAAAGCTTATATCCCGTTGTGCTTTTCCCTTCATAACATCCTCATTGCTTCTCATAGAGTTGCTTTATGTCGATAAAAACGTGATTGAACCGCGAACGAAATCTGTGATTGCTAATCAGTGTTTTTTTTTTCAAGTCTGCGATAGATAATTTTTCTTGCTCTGGATTTGAACTCTTCGCCCACAACCTCTTCACAAAAACGTTGAAGACAACGGTAAGTGCACGGCTTCGCTTTGAAGCGAAATAAGTGCTAAAAGTTGTGTCCATGGCCACATGTGATAAATGGGCAACTAGCCGTACATTGCGAAGATTTGGTAAATCTTGTCAGTGCTTGCTAGATCAATTGTCTCAATCATTTTGTTTTTGCTGCGCAATAATGTTATCAACGTTTACTTTTGTTTCGAATGCTGAGGTAAGAACCGTTTAAAAGAAAATTTCATTCACTTGTATAGAACATTCTGAAGCCGACAAAGAACTTAGTTGAAACGCGATGTCGACACGATGAGAGTCTCGTCTACCAGTGGCGCTCGCATCATAAGTCACGCTTCAGGCACGAACGGATCTTCGTGTAAGAAAAGATTTCACATGCAATCCTTAGCGTGTTTCAGTTGCATCTCTTGTTGGGATAAAACGGCTACGCTGCGCAAAAGTAGCAAAATGTTGGGTTAAACCGTGAAGCATTTTTCTATTGCAACTCCTTTAGATTACTTGAGAATGAGATGCTGGAAGGCGATCCAGATTCCGGTCATTGTGCAGAATGCTTACCGTTGAAGTTCGTCGATGTTGCCGCTAAGCGCCTGCGGAATCGAATCATCCGTGATGCGGTCGCGGCAAAGTTTGCATTTTTTTCGTCGCTGCAATAAACAGAGTTACAGAAGAAACTCCATCGATTTTGATGCGGCAAAATTTTTTTCGCGACGAATTGGCCATTATCAGCAAAGGCGACGAATTTGCAACACTCTCAAAGGCAGGCGCGTTTTTTTGCTGACCGAATTTAGGAGGAAGTAGTGGCGGTCCACATTTCTGCTCTGCTTTTCTCTACTCAGAAATCGTCGCGCAACGCCTTAAGCGACGTCTTAATATTGCGTCTGAACTATTCGTGTTTGCTGTTTTGTTGTTAATTTCTTATTCGTTTAGGATACAAACTCCAGGAATGATAGAATCGCGCTCACCAAGTGCTTCATTCGAAATGTTTTTTGAATCTCAAAAGGAAATTCTTGCCAACGATCCTGAACTTTTAGCACTGAATAAGGTTAACGAGTCTGATTTTCATCGTAATTGTTTCCAGGACGAAGCGAAGGAAATGCTCGAAAAACTGTTTGCGGGTGGACACCAACATCGACTAGCAAGAATGTCGTCGAAAACTCTTAGTGACGGTCCCCAAAAAACATTTTTTTAAAAATAAATTTATTTTATCTCGAGATCTTCTCTGAAGTGAAGAAGTTCTAATACAGGAACGAAATTGAGAGAGAATAAGATAGCAGAAGCGCGAAAACGAGAAACGGCTGCAAGATCTCAGACGTCTGCGAATCAAGAAGCGCCTCGTTTTGAAATCGTGGAAAACTTTTCGATGACGATTATTTTCGGCAATCAATGCCAAACACTTCAGGCATCGGGCCAGACGGAGCCATCGGCTCAAGGAAAGCACTCGTCTGCAGCTCAGACGTAGGAAAGCAAATTGGAAAGAAGCAAATCCTCGTCGAGTTGAAACTTGACAAAACTTGACAACTTCGCTTGGCAAATGTAACACAATAACTTATGCTTTAAGGCTTTATTACTCGCAGATGCACAGTGTTTCTTTGCAAAAAGGAATGCCTCCCTTGCAGAATGACGGACAGCCATTTAGGCATGCTTCTAAAAAACTTTCACCATGAGGAAAGCGATAACTCACGAAAAGTTGGAAACAAAAGACACCGCGCGCATGGAGGATCTGGACGTTTACAGCAGCCAAATCCAGTCGACGACTTCTCGCATGTCTGGCCAGCAGGGCATGAATACGAGGGCATGCAATTCTGTTGGCATACGAGACCGGCCTTCCAGTGGGCTCGAGAAACATCCACGGAGAAAACAACAACAATGGAGAGCAAACGCAAGCAGTTGAAGAATTTCATTCCTGAAAACTTCTATTAAAGTCACAAGCAGATAGGGAAAATATGTTTTCGAGTGGAAGTGGAAACGGCGACTGCTTGTTTCTTGTCCGTGACGGCTTCTTATACACTCACCATCACAACTATGCCAGTGCCTATCAATTTTAATGTGACGTTTCCTACCCCGTATTCTCTCGGTCTTTTCTTGATTCTCCGCGTTTCCAGTCGACAAGGACAAGCGAAATACACCAGGACTTCACATCGTGGTTTTAGGAACGAAAACCTTTCTGGTCTCATCTTGGAAGGTTCACGTAGTTATTGATAAAAGGGGTTCAAGGTGAAATGACAAATCGTGCAGTAATGAATTTCGGAATCTGTGGCCAGTCATATCGACAAGCTGTTTCAAAAAGTCGGTCATAGTTCCATCTGCTTGACCGACAACAGTGACATGACGATAATAATTGATTCTCAGGCATTCAGATCCGGAGATCGGAAGTCATTTCCTAACTCCGGACGCTCAAGTTATCTTCGTTCGGAGATAACACTTATAGACTGGCTGAAACTCATCAAAATGACGCAAAAATGAGAAAATTTGTCTACGGAATTGAGCGGAATTAGGGCAATTCGATGAGTTTCAGCCAGTCTATAAGTCTTATCTCCGAACGAAGATAACTTGAGCGTCCGGAGTTAGGCGTTGTCCGCCGATCTCCAAATCTGATGCCTGAGTTCAAGACAAGGCGCTCAGAACCCGTCCCCCCCCCCCCTCCTTCCCCTTGCACGCCCCAACCGAACTGTCTCCTTCGAGCGAGAGAGACCGAGAGAAAACACTATCGATAAATTGATCACTCACGCACTTCAAGACGTTTTTCGTTTTGTGGGAAGAAGACTATAAGGAAGAGTTGAATAGTAGAAGAAAGTCTTCAGAGAGAGGAAAATTCAAGGAGAAAACGCGAGAGGCCATCCATCATCACACTCTCCCATGGAGAAGCACGCATCCACCTTCCCCCAAGAACTCGTCACGCATGTGTTTCAGTGTCAAAACTAATCAATCGCGTAAGACTCCCAAATAAGACGAAATAAAGAAAAGCGAACGTACTGTTGAAGGGATGCTCTTCGCTGGCGACGGCGGCTGTCAGGAAAAGAGCCGCCGTCGTGACGACGCTCTGCCACCACATTCTTCTTCGTCTTCTTCTCGATAAAGGAGAATTAATCTCGTTGTTTCATGGAGAAGAAGAGGAGGGAACAGCGTCTAGAATGAAAGAATGGAATCAGCTGGGATGAAAGCGAAGGGAGCTCGACACGAACGGCACTCTGGTGCGCGCGCTGAGACTGCTCGAGGGGCGGGGCCTAGAGGGCGGAGGGCCAGGGGTTCTCCCTCCGAGGGGGAGGGGGAAGGGGGAGGGAGAGAGTGACCGCTGCCCGCTCCATTGGCAGCCCCTTTTCAAGGATATTCGCGGAGACTCGAGACGGAGAAGGAGGAGAGGAAGATGGAGGAAAACAGCTGGTGGTTGAATAGCAACAATTTATTCGCCCAGCCCAGTCGAGCTTCAAATCCGGCTAGCCATGCTCCTCGGACTAAAGTGGTGGAAGGAGGAGGATGAAAGACAGAGGCAGACGCCGGGGTCAAAGGAATCCTGAATTGAGGGGGAGGGGAGAGGGCGGCAGGCGAAGAATGAAGTCATCACGCTCGGTTTTGTTTCGGAAGAGGCGAGTCACGGCGGACGGCGCACGACCGCTCGGCGCCGGTCTCCGGGCTGCACGAACTGGAGGAGGAGGAAGAGGAGGAGAGGGCAGAAGACGTGGCCAGCCTCCTGTTCAAATACGGCAAGGCTTCATTTCGGGGTTGCCCCGCTCCTTGCGCCCGCCGGCACACGATTGCCTCAGAGCCCCCTTGGAGAGGGTGTCCTCAAGCAATCCCTGGTTTATTCATAGTCTCCGAGGGAGAAGGAAGACCATGCTGTACGAGAAGACTTCCTTGAGTTTCATGCAGTAAAAAGAAAAACCCCACACGAACTCCCCGCCGGTGTTCTCGCTTTCTTTTCCGCGGGCAGCCCGAGTGATGGCCTGCGGGAGTGGCACAAATCACTGGGAGACAGTTGCGGAAGGGAGAGGATAATGACTGAGAGAAGAGTTCGAGGAGGAGGACGGCCTACCTGCCGGCCACTCCTCACTTTGAAGGGTGTTCCCCCGGCACCAGGAGGTGAACGGGGCGCCAAGCGAAGCGACTGCAGGCCGTGTGGCGACTCACGAAGAAGGCCGTAATGTCGCGTCACCGTGGGCGGCGGCGGGCGGCGGCTCTCTTCTCTCCGGGACCGGCGCGTGTGCAAAGTGTGAAACGCCTTCCCTTCGCGCCTGCCTTCTTCTTCCTTCCTCTCTTTCCCCCTTGGCTACCCCTTTCCCTTACGGCTTTGTCTCTCTTCTTTCTCTCAAGCTGGTCACTGCACCCTTTGACTTTAGTCACGGAAAGAAATAAAAGAGCTACGATGAAGCCCCTTACAATTAGTAATAATAGGAAAACATTACAGAGCTGTCGGGATGATGAAGCGGAAAGAGAGAGGGAAGAGGGGGAAGAAGACCTTCCAAAACACCGAGAGGGAGACGCGGCATGGAATGAATCAGTGTCCGTCGAGAGTCATAAAGATGAGCCCCTTCATGCGAAGGTCGTAAAAGAAAGGCTAGGAGACGACACGGCTTCGACTATGAACAAGGAGGGAAATGTTAGAGCGAACAAAATGCTAAACAGCAGTGCAGCAAGACAAGATTGCTCTGACAAAATGCTCCTTGCTAATAAATTTGGACTGAAACCGCATCGTGCTACAGAATTTAGCAGTCGATGCTGAATCCCACCAAGATATCTTGGCGGTGTGAACACTCGTCATGCTCGTTAGCACTGATTGCTGCAAGCTCTGCCGCAGGTTCACACGAGGATCATCGAGGACAGCGGGTCGCGCTTTGAGTCTTGCTTCTCTAGATGAACTCCCAGCTAGAAATTCGCACTTGGACCCTGACGTCGCTCCGGTCTCGGCCATAAATCCTGCTGTGAACGTCCTCGAACGAAACAGGGCAAGAGGGAAAATTGCAGAAGAAGGAAAAGCTAGAAGGGCGGCGGTGTCCCGGGAGGGTCAGCCTTGAGGCTTTCAGCACAACGGGCGTGAATTAGACCCGAGAGAGGAGAGAGTCAGACAAGCATAATTGAGGCTGAAACCTGCCAACTGCCACATGGAACACAAAGCAAGCTAGCTGTGGACGCGGCACGCCGGATAAATAGCTTCATGTCCATCGAGGAGAAGAAGGGAGAAGAGGAAAGAGAAAACAGACGGAAGATGAGGTCAATGCGCTGGATGATGTTGTTCATCTTTCTGGTAAAACATCACAAACCAAGAAAAGCATGCCGTGACATTGGCTTAAAGATTTGTCGTCTGGCTAATACGAAACCGTTGAAACCGTCGAACACTACTTGCATGCTTTCTACTTTAACCTTGATCGGAAAATGTGACACGCATTCAACTGCCTAACAAAAGCCGCCAACAAATAATGTGAGAACCTCTTCTTCACAACACATCTAAATCTCTTGAAACCGTCGATCACGTCACGTTCCAACTTTCGACAACCCACAAACCACTAGTAAGCGACACTTTCTCGGAGACTGGAAGAAGAGACGAAGACGTACCAGACGGAAAGCCAGGACGACGTTGAAAAGCGAATTCGGGGCTTCCCGAGCGAGGGAGGGAGTGGGGACTCGCCTGAGTGCGCTTCGTCGAGCGTCGCCTCGTCGTTGGTCGTCGTGGAGGGAGACGCCGCTTGGACACTCTCGACAATCGCCCCACTACGACTTCTCTTCTCTCTTTGAATCTGTAGCTCAAGGAAGAAGAAGAAGAAGCTCGAGCTGTCACCAATGCTGCTGACAGCTAATTCCGTGGAGTTTTCGATTAGATTCCCCTTGTCACTTGCACATTTCTTCGTGTAAAGAGAGGAGAGGGAGAGCTGAGCAAGACGAGGAGCATCCCTTCCCAAGAGGACGAACAGAAGCTTCGACCATGGGAAGAAGGGAGCACTTCCGCGCTTTCCAAGCACTTTTTCAGGACTTGGAAAGGGAAGAAAAGAAATCGGGCGGGAGCCCAGGAGTGGGGGAAGAGGCCGGTGACACCCAGTGCCGTGGTTGTCTCCGCGTCGAGGAGAAGGGGAGGGCAGCCTCTGGAGTGGACACGAAGAGGGAGAGGGACGGGGAGCAGAAGGCCCAGATGGTTGACACACTGAGAAGGAATCTCGCCGTCTCCGATATGAACTGTCAAGACCGAATACAGTACCACTGCCAACAACGGCTACTCTACTGTTTCGCAAGCTTCACTTTACAGTTCAAACTTTAAAATGCCGTTATTACACGAGGGTGATGGGTGTGTTTGGCTGCACTATGGCTTTGTAGTTGTTGCGTTCGCTATGAACGTCGTAACAAGGGGACGCACTTGAATGACCAAGGGCCAAGGGCTTCCGTTCGGACGTTTGCACGGCGAACGCCTCTGAGAGGCGCCGCCCGGGGATGCCAGAATCGAATCAGGAAGGGCGTTGCGTGGCACAAACGAGCGTGGCTCCTTCTCCTCCTCCGTCTTCGAAGAGGGCAAGGGGGAAGAGAGAAGACGACTCATCCCTCGAAAGACACACATGTCTCTCTCTCCCTTCTCAACATCGTCGAGGCAATGTCAAGTGTAAGAATTTCCAATCATATCGCCCGTCTCTTTGTCTCTCTCGTCGAAGAAGAGGAAAAGGGGCTGAGAAGGCGCGAAGAGACGAGGGAAAGAAGCGAAGAGCAGATAAAGACGAGCGATATTGCGCAAGAAGACGTCTGTCGATGCCTTCTCATATGTGAAGACTTGAGGGAGAGAGGGACCAAGTTTCTTCAAATTTGCTCTGGAATCTGTGAAGAAAGTCGCTCTTGAATCAGCCAAGAAAACACAACAGCGCCAAATTAAATCCTCATGAAACTGCACGATGCCGAAATAGAAACCGACGGCTTTCTGCCGGTCAATCGTGAAGAGTTCTCCTACCAGAGCGGTACGAGAAGAGCAGCAGTGAAGCGACGACGTAGAGGAAGACCCACTCACTAATACAAAGATACTGAACAACAACAGGTAGCGATGAACCGATTTGAAGCTAAACCGTTCATAAATAATTAGCATGAAACTGTGATGCGCAAGGAATTCACAAAGCCTCTTGCTTCTGCTGTTTTCAATTCAAAGAATTGAATGAGTGAAGAGAACGAGGAAAGAAGTTGGTGAGAGGGGGGAAGGCGACTCTTCGCGGTGAGTCATCCACGACGCTTATCAGGGGCGTCTCTTCTCTCTCACAGCCAGCAGCCTCTCCCGCAAGTCGACATGCACACCGAGACATTTTGGAGGCTATAGATGCTCGTAATAAACCGAGATGGAACATTCCCGAAAACAACATTCAACACCTTCCCCTTACGCCGTATTGCAGTCCAAAATAGCCAGCAACACTAATTGAACAACTGAATCAGCAAAACTATAGGCGATTAGTGAAGGAGAAACAGAAGACAATTTTGGCGTTCAAATGCATCAAGGCAAATTAGTTGACGGTTTTTGAGAGACTATGAATGGCTGGATAAATTTGAAGAACGCTAGCCAGAGAAAGTCGGCCATTGAAATGTTGAGATGCACGACAGAAGATGAGTCATTTCGGGGAAGCTCTTGAAATTCACAACAAACATCCGCTGAACAGCTCCGCCGACATGAAGTGGAAGAAGACTGTTTGACTGACGATACAATGCGCCTTCTCTTCTTTCCCCTCCTCCTTTCTGCATCTTCCGGGGTCAACCTCTCTTTCAAAACTCCTCGCAGCATCGTTTGTTCAGACTTCTCCATCAGACAGGCTTCATCAAATCTGCTAGTCTGCAGACTTTTCCCTCTCTCTCCCTCTCCGATCCCAAAGAGATGACATCAAGAAGGAGGCAAAGCAAATATTGTGATAACGTGAGGGGAGCGCGCAATTGGTCGTCCATCATGTCGCCTCGTTTTCACCTTGACCGATCGTCTCCCCCTCCTCCCTCTCCTTCTTTCCTCACGGCAAAGGGATCGTCTCCTCACTCCCGATAGACAGACGAAGAAGGCAACGAACGCATAAATCACTCCCGAATCAAATCGCCCACGGCGTCCACGTCCCCCATGAACACCCGAGACTACGGTAGGCTGCCTCTCGGCGAAGTGTGCGGCGTGAGACAAAGGCGAGCGGTCGGATCAAAACGCAGAAGTGAGAGGGGAAGAGAAGGTCGAACTCGAGTCGAAGTGTCAACACTTGACGTGGAAGAAAAGAAGAAGAAGCTGTGGTGACAGGTTTGAGAGCAGGAATCGAAATCTTCGAGAGGAGAAGGAGGAGAAGAGAGAAAGAAGTATAGCCGCCACTTTCCCTCAATCTTGAGGTCCAATCTCTCACAACTCACGACTCTCGGGAAGGATCGAGGAGGGAGAAGGCGAGGAGAAGATGGCCTGGCGAAAAGATCTCCCTCCTTCTCTCTCATCATTGAAAGAAGCCTCGTCGTGGCGAGTCCCACGTTCACAAGAGCGCGTCGTGGGAAGAAGCTTCTCTCACCCTCTCAAGTCTTATTTTCAACTTCTCTTCTCTCTCTTACAACTTTCATTTGATGAGAAGAGGGGGAACAGGGGGAGAACACTATACCACTCGAGAACCACAATGCAAGAAGAAAGGCAGAGAATGCGAATGAGAGGGCGCTTTCCCGTAATGGCCGTGGCATCAATCTCGACGACGGCGATGGCGGCGGGGGCTCGAACTTGGTCATTTGCCTTGTCGCTTAGCGGCGACTCGCGCACAAATGGCCGTCTTCCTGGCCTCGAGACGCGTCACCGCCGTCCACCCCCACGGCACTATACTCCTCCCAGCTGAGTCAATGGGCAAATTGCTTCGAACTCGGCGCCAAATGACTTTCACAAAAAGAACCCAACACTTCATAACCAGTAAAGGCCAGTGACAGAGCGTGCCGAGTTTGATACGGCAGTTAGTGCACGAGATGACCCGAGCGAGTCGTCAAGGTCCCGGGTCAGAGATGCGTGCTTGATAACGGACTCAGCTCGGGCGAGAGGGAAGACGGTCGAGACTCATGGTCAGAGCTAATGAGCATGGCCACTTCGGCTCTTTACGATCTTCCACACTGACTAGTGAATGATTGATCAGACCCCAAGAACGACACTAGGATTGTGTTCACACGATAACACGCAATAATTTACTTAGTGCCGGAGACAAGCCACAACTCAAAGCAGGCAAAAGACGAGATTATCACAGACAAAGAGTGACTCCCTTCACATTGCACAATAGCTGTCATGAAGGCACATCAACGAAAAAAGGCATACAGAACTTCTTTGGGAGGCAACCCTTCTATCCGAAAACTTCTGTGGGAGATGAAGAGGCTGGAAAAGGGAAGAAACTGTATAATAACTGATGTTGGAGACCTAGTGGCTTTCTTCAAAAGCAAAGCAAAGCAAAGAAAGAAGAAAGAAAACAACGACTGAGATTAAACATTCTGGCAACTGTGGGAGAAGGCAAAGGGGATACGCTACTCAGTCCCGAAACATGACCCTACCACCCGAACTCGTTGTCGACCCGTCTTTCCTAGTCCTCCTTCTCGATCGCTTCCAGCTCCTCGAGGTTTGCCGGATCCAGATTGTCGATCTTCACTTCTGCAAACCAATGACATCTGGAACCGTGGAAGCGAGACTTACGGAAATGCTCCTCGATCTTGTTGATGAGGTTCATCACTGGCTGACTGTCCACGAAATTGATTGCGATCCCGATCTTGCCAAATCTAAACAGCCTTTCAAGCGGAGACTTTTTCACAAACCTGCCCGTGCGACCAATGCGGTGAAGGTACGTCTCGTAGTCGGGTTCCGTCGGGTTTTCGAAGTTCACCGGGGGATCGTAGTTGATCACGATGGTCACTTGCGGCACGTCGATTCCTACAACAATCCTTCTCATCAATAATGAATTAACACCTGGCCTCCTACATCTGTGCCTATCACATGCGCTAAGCGACCCTTCAAAGTTAAGCCCTAGAGTCAACAAGAGGATCAAGGGTCACGGCACTCAATCAGAACGCTCAAACAATGGCTCGACAATCTTTCCGACTCCTTGTGCCAAAGGAGCGTGGGGGAAGAGACGGCAGTCTTCTCACCTCGAGCGCAGACGTTCGTCGTGACGAGAACCTTGTAGCGTCCATCGCGGAAGTCGGCGATGGCCTGCGCGCGCTCCTCCACCGACAGCTCACCGTGCAGTAGCACCACTTCGTGTCCCTTCGTCTTCAGCTTGTGAGCCAGCCATCCAGCACTCACGCGAGTGTGACAGAAGATGATTGCCGAGGCAATCGTCAAGCCACTGTACAAGTGGACAACAGCCTGAATCGTCCACTTGTGAGAAGCCAGAGACAGCAAACCTGGTACTTGGCCTCACGACTCTTGCATTCCACGTAGTACTGACGAATGTTCGGAAGAGTCTCCTCCTCACGGCGAAGCCTGAAATCACATTTCATAAGAACAACGCACAACTGCATCTTTTTGGTGCTTTGAGTTGCTATTTGAATGTGGGGTCAAGAAGGGTCAAGTGACTGTTCACAGTTCTTTCAGAACCAACCAGCTAGTCACTTCTCAAGGAGAACTTCTTGACGAAGTTAAGCAAACACGCAGCACAACACCTCCACTGGGCCACCCGTTGCGATGCGCTAACATTGCGACACCTGACCCTTCCAGACTGGCTTACAGGTCAATCTTTCCTGCTCGTTCTTCTCTTGAATGTGCCATGAGGGACCAAAGAGAAGCATGAGAAAAGGAGGGTTGCACGCCATTTCAAATGATCAATTCGGGTGTTCTTCCCATTAACAAGATAATGCTGTCGACAAAACGAGCCCTCTGCTGCTCATGGTGGTCAAAGGAAAGCATCCAATTCGCTATGCGACCCCATCAGCACCGTTAATGGATCGTTCTTGCAAACGGCGGGCACACGACCGACTCTTGCTGATATTTGAGACCTTCGACCTCCTTTCTTTCAAAACCTCTGGGGGCCAGTTAGCGTCACCTCATTCGCCAATTCAGGTAGAAAACGAGCAACGGGACTAATCGCCCATTAGCCAGCCTCCCATTGTTTTTCTCCCAGACCCACCACGTTTTGAAGCCTTCACTAAAACGTACGTGATGGTGAAGGGATCTTTGATGAGTTCCTTTGCAAAATTCTGGACGGGCTCGTCGTAAGTTGCCGAGAAGAGCATCGACTGAAGTCCGGGCGAGTTCTTCTCGAGGATGTTGAAGATTCGGACCGAGAGGTCGCGATGTCCTTGCTGCGAAATCATCACGTCCGCTTCGTCCAACACGAAGCACTTGAATCCCCTCGGGTCAAGCACCTACAAGAGCGTTGACCAAGGCTCCCTCGCACTCACCTGAAGCTTCTGCAGGTAGTCCAACACCTTGCCCGGCGTTCCGATGATGATTTGCTCCGAGACTCGGCTACCACGAGCAGCTGCAAGGTGCATTTCAACGAAAGAATGTGCGAACGAACCTGCTGTGCCCTTGACGGCATAGTGCACTTTCACATCAGGCATGTCACTTGCCATCTTGGTGACCACCTCGCCGATCTGCTTCGCCAATTCCATCGTGGGCGCGAGACAAAGACACTGGGGCGACTTCTTCTGCGGATCCACGCGCGAGAGCATCGTCAGAACGAAGGCGGCCGTCTTGCCGGTGCCCGATTGCGCTTGAGCAATCACATTCGTCGGCGGCTCCATGAGCAGAATCGGCAAAGACACTTCTTGAATCTTCGAAGGCTGCACGAAGTGCATGGCCTTCAACGCCGAGAGCAGCTCCTTGCTCCTGAACAAGTCACATCAGCGAATTGCTAAACTTACAGACGCAAAGATTCGAAGGTGCACACGGAATGCAACGGCGAGTTAGGGTCCCTCTGAGACTTGGTCGTGACGATCATGTTCTCGTCCAGAATGTGCTTCACTTCCTTATGAAGGAACTTGTTCAGCAATGCAATCTCTTCGGCAGACATGGCTAAAACAGTTGGCACTTGAAGCTAGGAACTATTCACTCACCTGTATCCACTTCATCCGCAGTGAGCGTTTCGGACGCATCAGGCAGCGTAGAATTGAAGGTGGAGTTGAAGGCGTTGAAACCTCCGCCACGTCCACCGCGCGACGGCGGTCCGCCACGTCCACGGGAAGGGCCACGGAAGACTCGTCCACGGGCAGCATAACCGGCACGAGGGACGAACGAGGGCGCTCCGGCGCTGAACGGCGAACCACGATCCGTGTCGCCCTTGAAGGGCGACATGAACGGGTTCGCCGTGCCTCCATTCGACTCGTTGATAGAGAGATCGTTGGCCTGAAGCATGCCGACTTATCACAACAACAATAGCTGCACGAACCTGTTGCTCGAGACCGCCGTCAGTCTTCTCTCCGGCTTCTTGCTTCGCCAACGCGGCGGCCCACGCATCACCCATCTGAAAACTCGCGATTATTCGTTTTCAGAATAAGTTACGTAATCCTTACTATATATAATCCGCTACGTGCGTTATATCACTTAGAGTGGTTTTCGACGGTGGTCAGCAGAATTGAC